>JAIUZE010023103.1:0-10248 GCA_022085475.1 Heliosperma pusillum
CGCACTAGCATCGTGTACATTGCAAGAATGATTAACAGGCATCCACGGGATAAACATTTCCCTGAACTCATACACGATCAACATTTCGTATATGTAGACTATTTTCCTCCTGGTAGCACGACGATAATAATACGGTCCTAGTCTAAACCTGGCCAGGATCGCGGAATAAACGTGTTCCGATTCGACATGCGATAAACGTTTCGCATCCAAGACTCGGTCTTACACATGACGCCGAGTACCCCAAATTCGGTAGATCAATTCACGAAAGAGGCGGAAAACTAGCTCAAGCCTCATAACATGCGGTACGCTACATGCAAATAACACCACCTCGCAAGTACCCAACATTTGACGGCCGGGTCGAACAACGCATAGCGTTCAACTCCCAACAACGTCGTCGTATGCCCACTAACACATGCATTTAAGCAGTAGGATACCTCTCCGTTCCTACATTCCAGCCTTACGAACGGGAAGGTAGCCAAGGGAATGAGAGTACAAAGCACAAGACAAAATAGTGCTCAAACCGTAACATTTGTAAAACCGACTCAAAGTGGGACATATCGAAAACCGTCACAAAACATGTGATACAAGCGAATAAAATATCATATATCCAAAACATGAATATTATAAGTCACTACGTAAAATTATACGATAAACGGATCATGCAAACTATTATAAATTACGAGTTTTAGAAATTTTAGGAAAAACATACAGCCGGGTTCCAGGCCGGGCAGGGGACCGGTAGCCGGTGGGCCGGCTCAGAACACAGGGTAAAACCCAAAAACAGAGAAATGAGGTCTGGGCCGGTCGACCGGCACAGAGCCCCTCTTCATACAAAATCCAATTTTCCAAAAATGTTACTGGAGTGTTCCCAGCCGGTTGGCAGACCGGCAGCCGGTCGACCGGCCAGGAACTCCAGTTCATCCGTGAGCTTCCTTTACTTATTCAATCCATTTCAATTCTCATAAATCAATTCTAATAATCATCAACAATCAATATACATCATCCATAATCATCATATAACAACATTCATTAATCATAGCATGGTTTCTAATCTTCCTAATCGTATTCTAATACGATTTCTAGCATATAAACATGTAAAACACGTAAATGATACCGAGTAACCCTTCACCGTTACCTTTAAGCGTCTCTACTAATCGTCAAGCTCCTCTTCTATAAGGAGATAGTCTTTCTCGGGATCTTGGAGGTCACCACCTACAAATAGATCGTAAAAAGATGAATAAAGTTCATCTTGAGAAAGACGGAAAGCTTGAAAAGCGAGAAAGACGATACTTTTAATATGAATACGGAAAGAGGAAGGTTAGGGAAGAAGAATAAGACAAACTTACGTAAATTCTATCAAGTAACGAAGAAGTTACGACAATTCTAAGATCGATATCAAAGAGGGAAAGTTGAGATTTCTTAGAGAGGAAGAAAGCTTGTGTTTGATTTTGTGTTGAATGAAATATTAGGTTAAGGAGGGAGTTGTGTGAGTTATGAAGGAAAAAGTCAAAGACGGTTTCCAAAGTCAAGAAAGTCAAACTCGAGTCAAAAGTCAAGAAAAGTCAAACTCGACTTAAGACGGGATTTTCATGGAATCTCGCAGAAATTCCAAATACGAACTCGGAAATTCTAAATTCGACTCGAAACATAAAAAGCTAATTTAAAACTTAAATTTGCTGAAAAGATTTCGTAAAATATTTCTACCAGAAAAATAGGGTACATTTCCGGGTGTTACAATATTCACCACGCCTACATTATTTTTCAATGTGAGATAAATAACATACTAAGTAGTACATCATCAAAATTATTATATATGATACTTTCCTAAATTAATTTTTAATTCAAACTTGTAAGAGCTCTCTAAGACAATACTTAAGACACTCAAATTTTTTGGGTGGATACTTAAGTCCAAGGATGACTCTAACTTATATTCATAGGATCACCCAACCTTATGATAATTTTTCGATGTGGACAATTCTTTTATTTCTACAAAATATACTCACCACACCTACATTATTTTTCAATGTGTGACCATTGTTATTTATGATGGTGCAAATTTATGTATATTTCTCGGACATAATAATACAAACTTTTAAGAACTTTATAAGACAATACTTAATAGACTCAAAATATTTTGGGTGGATACATAAGTTCCAAGGATTGCTCCTATTTATAATCACAGGATTATCCCACGTTATCATACTTTTTCGATGTGGGACAATTCCACTATTTATACATAGTATATTCACCACACCTACATTATTTTTCAATGTGGACAAATAAAACACTAAGTAGTATACTATCTTTTTTTTTGTCAAATAACTATTTATTGACTGTTACTAAATTATTATAATAGTGCTCCTTCCACACACCTATTTTTGTGTCATTTGCTTTATTGCGGTCTCCTAGACGACACTTTGACCGTATTTTTTGACGTCTATATGTTACCTTTTTTTATTCTTGAAATTATTTTCGTAAAAGATGTCATGAAAATAAGTATAAGTGTTTTTGTTTTATAATCAAATATTTTTTATTCTCCAACTTATTTACGCTCAAAGTTCGACAACTTTAACTTCCCAAAAGCAAATGAGGTGCAAATATGTGTGTGGAGGGAGTATTAGAATAATAAATTTTTTTTTTTTTAATTTTCACATACTATACTCTAGTCATATCATATTATCAACAATATAGTAGTAAAAAAATATAAAATTTATACTTTAATGAAAGCATTTTTCGCTACTACTCCAGATATGTAAGTTTCAAAATGTTTTACATTATATATTTTTTTTATATTGATGATCAAAAATTTTTCTTAAGTAAATAATAGTTGTGATATTAAAAATATTACATAAGATATTTTTCGTAATCTTGCAAGATCTTGAAATATACTTTCCAAAAACTGAAAAAGATGATGTTGACCAATAGAATTGCTCGAAAAAAGTCTCTTTTTTATATATACTAGACTTAATGCTCGTGCGATGCACGAGCCTAGATGTAATATTTTATCATGCATAATGTAGAAATATAAAAAGTTCAAGGTATGATGTACCCCCTCCGTCCCGGTCATTTGTTTACCATTTTCATTTTATGGCGTCTCGTTCATTTACCTTTCTATTATGAAAGTAATGATATTAAGAGATGGAGTATTAAATGTGTCTAATAATTTATTAATTTTAGATCTTATCATATATGTCATATAGAAAAGTATATTATAAATGATAAATGTATAACTTAAACCAGCCAAACGCAATTATATTTCCTATAAAATAAAATTTTAAATGATAAATAAAGATAGTTTGGGCGGGGCCGATTACCAAACCTAGTTAATGATTAAAATAGGACGTAGCAGCTAAACACGTTTTAGTTAAGTGTTTAATTAAAACTTTTAATGACTTAGTTTCTAATAGACGTTTAAGCACACATTAATTATAATTTTTAAAAAATTTAATTCTACATATTGAAAGGCGAGAGGTGCATGACTGCATGCGAATTTGAGTTTCAAATTCAATTGGAGTTCCCGCACTAATATTATGAAGTAGGCACTCTTAAGATTTTGTATCACTGATATTATTATTTTTATATAGATAAGTTAAGAAGTATGAACTCTCTAATATCGCTCGTTTTAATATAGGCTAGTCAGTAAAATTTCGACTCTCATATTAATTTGATAGAGATATGTAACTATCTAAATCAATAAATTTAAACACAAATTGTTTTTTTTATGTTTTTAGTTGCATTAGTTTATTTTCATTAGTAGGATGCAAAACTTGGACTCTCTAATATGCTCCAAAACGTCCTCTTTAAAGATAAAGTTTTTACTTTGAAAATTATCTTTATGTAATTACTTTTTTTAATCATGTTATAGATAAGTAAATAAATCTTCCCCAAAAAAACCAAGTAAATATGAATTTTGTATGAACACCAACTTTACCTCTTTGTGTTGTTCTTATTTGTCACGTATGAATTTTTTAACTATCATGTATGAAGTATGCCAATTATTTGTCTATTCTTTTCTATCGAGGAAAATAATAATTTGATTATTAGGCGTGAGTGTTATAATTTCTATTAGATAGTGAAGACTATCAGAAGAGAAAATCAATCCAACGTATAAAGAGTTATATGCTACTTTGTTTCTGCGGTATTCAACCAATGTCTGAGATTAACTTTTTTTATCAACTAATTGCGAATCAAGAACTTTATTCGAATGCTATGTTAAAAATCCAAAAACTAAATAATATATAATGTTAAAAAAACTATTTAATAATCGATATACCATTACAATGACACAACATACCCAAATCCACAGTTTATACATAGCATTTGCGACCGATGCAATCTCGATATTGAATAGTTGAATCACATAACCATAAATGTAACATCAAACTAAAGTTAGTTTACGATCCAACTTGTACTCACTCCGTCCCGATCAAAAATAACAAACTAAGCTCTCACTTGCAAATGAAAGAGGTCCACAAACATACCAAAAATAAAGTTATAACTACTGAATAATACAGCCTTATACGGGAATAGATAACTTTTGACTGAGACAACGAAAGTAATAATTAATATTGAAGTGTAGACGATATTTGTGTAACATAGTAACATACCACAAACGATTTATCTTCCATACAATTGTGTTCTAAGAAACCAATGAAATCCTAGGTGGTACCTGGCAAAGTAAACATAAACTATGTTAGATATTGTTGAAGGTGTAAAAACCGTAAAATACATAAATACATACACACGTAAAATACATACATACACACTGTATTTGTGAATAAATAAACTATAGCATATAATAGATGCAAATATTCTTTAACATGTATATGTATAAAGCATGCAAATAATCAATGTTCCAATATAGAAGCCAAACGTATAGTTCATAATATCAAACAAATAACACTATACGAACTGTGAGACAAAAGATTTATGAGCTACATATGCTAGGGTTGACCTCATCAACGTATATAAAAAGTATTTATGGGACATGGAATTTTGGTTTTTAATAATAAATATACTCTTATATAAACTTAAATAGCTATACTACGTTATAATTCTTAATCAAACTCTTGCCCAAGAAGTCGTAAACAAAATAAATTATTGTAATATAATTAGTTCCCTGGACATTAGAGTCTAACCTGCATACGATTTCTTAGTTTTATTACTTTGAGTGTTTTGTGTAAGTTGGAGACTCTGTAATCGCTCGAAAAAGCTTCCTTTAATAATATAGATAGATATTGATTGTTTGTCTTGGATAGTAGCGCCCACCCTTGTAAGCAACACAATTGCTTTCGTAGTATAATCGCGAATTAGGATCATTTCTCCTTCTTTCTCTTTATTTCCTGACTTAAATTCATTTATAATATTTCCTCTATTGAATCTCATTATTCCTTTATTTTTATTGTTAAATTCATTGTCAGGTCTGAGCCGCACCCCTACTGCGGAGATAAAGTCCGCTTCATAGGCCCAGTCAGATTCCACTCTAAAACCAATTGATAATAAAAGGAGTAGCTATTTTGCCTTATAAGGTGGTAAATTCTCCCATCTTTCCTCAATGTGGAATAACTCACACGTGGAAATATTTGGTTTCTTCACATTTATCCATAAATTTAGAATTGTTATATGATGTCAGATTAATTTCAAGACCATAATCACTAACACTAAATCCAAACAACTCTAATATCTATGACATAAAATATAAAAAGACAAATTAAATACTATGTAATAAATAAAATTTGCACATTAACTTCCACCAATCATGGTCCATTTTTTCAAACTAAACCTAATTTGTTTCACAAATTCTTCGGTAAGACTGTCGCATGGTGTGACCAGTTAACACTGATCACTTTTTGACAAATAGTCACCATTTTTTGATAAATAATGACAACCTTTTATTACTAAAAAATGACTTTTATTTTCAAGGTGGTTACTGTTTACGAAAAAGTGGTCACTATTGACCACAAAGTGGTCACATTTTGCAAAAAAAAACACGAAAGGAGACTATCGCACATGAGAGTTATACCCAATTTTCAAACTACACCTCAACATCCTCCTACTAGCCTCATCTAACCACCATTTCACCACACCTCTACCAGGCACCACCATAAAGCAATGACGCATCTCGAAGCCAATCACCAAGAAAAATCACCACCACAAGCAACTATTGTTCTTGCCAATGAAACACCATCACGACTTGACTCAGCAGCCATTACTATTCTTCCTCTACGCGAAAAACATTCACCGCCCGTGAAATTAGACAAGCTCGATTCACCTCAACACTAGGCCTACCTCACGGTGTCTCGGCATCTTAAGCACAATTTTTTTACCTCCTTCATCTTTCCCCTAAAACTCTTCTATCCGCGCACCACCATCGGAGAAGGCCATAATAATATCATTTATTTTATGGAAATTTGCCATAAGAATTCCAAGATCGATCAGTCTGCCATAAATAATCCAAAATTTTAATCTTTTCAAAATAATCCCAAGCTGTCAAAATTGTCCAAATTTCGTACTCATCTTATACCACTTATTTGTCGTAAAGAGAAATTGATAGTGTGTAATTAAACTAGAATAATATTAAGAAAAAACACAATAAAATAAATTATGTAACATTTTCACACAATTTTACATTTTTGAGATAACAATGCAGCAGAAATAAAACTCTATAAAAAAAATATGAATTAGCTGTGATACTTCGCAAGATCTCTCAACTAAGACTTGAATTAAACTAGCAATCTCGCAAGACTACTCGGATAACTCGGACAAATATGTGAAGTACTCTTATTCCCGCAGGGTATTAGGTAAGACACACAAACTCAACCTCGCAAGAAAAAATAAAGATTATTTCAATCTAGCAAGATTTTTAGAATTTTTAGAATTTAGATGCAAAATCGATAAAAATCGATCTTGAAGATGTTTGATGCCACCCGGATGAAAAAACAAATTTTTAGAATTTAGATGCAAAATCGATAAAAAACTTGAAGCTAGTTGCGTACACATCAAACCATAGATGTTTCTAAGCATCTTTCCTTCATCTCTCAGCACCATTCCCACGCAATGGTTCTATTCCCTGGATAACAAGAATATTGCAACTTGGGATGATGCTGCAATTGAATTCACCAAACAATGCAAACATGCTTACTCTAGAGGTCGTAACTCAAAATGCGAAGGACGGTTTCACCGACCTTCTAAGTAGGTGGTGGAAGACTAGTACCCAATTAGTCGAACGTCCAGATGAGGCCACTCATGTGGAAAAGTTCATGGACAATCTAAGACCCATCTATGAAAACCACCTAAGATACCAGAATATAAAGTCTTTTAAAGACTTAACTGTGTTAGGAACCAGAATCGAATACGACATCCGAAAGGGACCCTTGTCTAAAATGGTAGGTTGCGGGTATCAAGGCTCAAATAGTCGTTCTTACGGCTCCTCTAACAAAACCGATGAGGTCAACCTTGTTGAAAGGCCCAGAAAGAACAACCATCAAAGGAAATTCACCGACATTGGCGACGAATACTACAGTGTCTACCTATACCCCCAGCATGCAAACCCCACAACACTAAGAAACCTCTTGGAATTCTAATGATCACAAATGAAGAATACACCTTGGATTGCTCGCACCTTATATTCCCATTTGAAGATGTTAATTAACATGCTAGAAAATGAGGGTATTCCACCATTTCTCCTACCATCGATGACTTCATCGCATGGGCTAGAAATGTGAGTAGACAGGTCTCTAAGCTCGAAACCATCGTGTCATCCCTACGCATTCCGGGCACCACACCCAAAGAAAGTGTACCACGAGCTCCAGTCCTATCCCAACAATCTATAATGCAAGAGGTGATCACAACATGTGACAACCTGGCTGAACGAGTCATCACTTTAGAAGCCGAAATCATTAGTTTAAAAGACCTCAATACCGTCAACGGACAATGGGTCGATGACGATGAGGATGAATACCTCAAAAAACATTCTCAAACTCAAAATAGGGAAGATCAAGATATAGGCTATCTCACTCGATCAGGACGCCCTTATCAAAATGTCACTCAGAACAGTCCTAGTCCTAATGGTATAATTACTAATACCACTGTCATCACCCCAAATGATGGCGAGGGCACATCTACTGACTATCGACTAAAGCAATTACAAAAGACAAAGGCTGATCTTTCAGTCTGGCAATTAGTTGTAAGTTCATTTCCCCATCACCACGCTCTACTCAAAGGATTGGCAAGGCTAAACGTAGCACACGACTCTACACCCGACGATGTAGTCAAATTGGTCTTCCAAGATTAAGTCAAGCTAAGCAACCTACTTACTTTCTCAGATGAAGACTTACCTCCTTTCGCGGCCAGTTACAATCTCGCTCTGTATATCACAATCACGTGCCTAAAGAAGAATATACCCATGACTTTGGTAGATGATGGCTCCGCAGTCAATGTCATACCACTGAAGACAGCACGTAACCTTGGCATGAAAGAAACGAATTGGACTCCTACCAACCAAGGTGTTTGATCATACGACGAGACACGACGGAAGGTAGTAGAGCTAGTCAACCTCACCATAGCCGCTAGGCCAATCGAGCAAAAGGTTAACTTCCAGATTCACGCTACGGATTCCTCGAGCAAAAGGTTAACCAAGGTGTTCTAGGAAGGCCATGGATTCACGCTTCTATATCAGTAACATCCACCCTACACCAGAATATCAAAATTCCTCGAGATGGCAAGGAAGTGACAATCACTTCGTCACCTACTAGGGTTGTGATAGAGAAAATGTCCAGCAATCAAGTAGCTACGGATCCAATGTATGAGCTTGGAGGATTTAAGAGTCTGAATCTTGTAGAGAGTGAGTGGGCATGTGACACCCTCAAATTTGCGGAAAGAAAAAAATATTTAAATACATAAACAAGGGTGTCATAAATAAAAAGGGTCATTACAAAACGGAAATAATATTATACAAAAGAAATATACAAGACGGGAGACATATCTCCCGTATAAATACGGAAATAAAAGAGTGTATAATAATATACAATCTAAGAACCGAATATAGGTCCAAGGTAAATACTTCGCTCGCTAGCTCGTCAATGTACCCAAAGTATGCATCACCACCTGTTCGACCGCATTAAATATAAACACGGAAGCCACAGTCAGTGGGGAGTAACTCCGAGTTCTCCCAGCCACGAAATGTCGAGTTTAATAAACATGAATAACATAAAAGAGATGTATATGGAAAATACAAAACCTTAACATATACGATATGCTTTTCATGTTGTGAAACAATTAACTAACATATAACCTATCATATGAAAGCTATCATGTGAAACCGATAATAAAATATAACAAGAGGTAGGGAAGCTGGTATGCTAGCTCAGAGGTTACCCTGTAACATGGCCATGATACACTCAAACCCTAATCAACACGTAATCATGTGAATCAGTTAACAACCGGTAATCCAAACTCTATCAATCTTAGCCGGCTTGCATCTCACCTTCTAAAACTCATAGAATCATACAAACATGAAAGACCAATACTTCTACAAACAGGCAGAAGTTCTTAGCCCAGTCAATAGTCGACTTCTGTAACTCGAGGCTATACCACAAGGTAGGAAAACATCCTAGTCCTAGACTGATCAGACCTAGCGACAACAGCTATTCCATCCCCGTCTCATGACAAAACAGTACACAAGAATCTCTACTAGGCGACCCCCTAGACAGAGTTGGCTAGTACTTAAGCTGGCTCCATTCCCAAAGTGGATTAGGCAGCCATGCCCCGACTTGGAGATAAACCCCCCAGGCCGAACACAAAGCTATCAAGCGGTGAACTATATGCTCGTTAAAGATAGTACGGTCTATCAATGTCATGGTCCAAGCTACTCATTTAGAATTAGAATGGTCAAAACGCCATATACTCATAATTCTCTATGGGTACTTAGTCAACACGACACCAACCATATAATCAAACAGTCACGGAAACAATTTCCTAACATGTGACTAATTGCATATAAATCATAATCAAATAACATATCGCCTCATATAAACTAAGGCTAATTCATTAATTAAATACAACCTTACTTAAGACAAATCCCCGACCCGAGTCCCGCGACGGGTCATCAGTCAAAACGGGCTGACTAGATCTTAGTTTGACCAAACCCGTTTGGCCAAACCGGCTAGAAACAGAGTCTTAGCCATCGAGGCTTGAACATAAGAATATCACATTCATTTCATGTTATTTCCTTCTATTTCTAACATGTGA
>JAIUZE010023110.1:0-18535 GCA_022085475.1 Heliosperma pusillum
AACTAGCTGAATAATGTTTTACCTAGAACTACAGTCGACTATTTGTGCATTATAATTTAGGCCTCGCCTATTGCCACGGGGTAGGTGATTGTTTTAATGCCACGAAATTATAATACAATCTAAATATTCCTTTTTTTATCAAAGATCGCGGTTTTATCTTTACAGTATATTTAAGTTGTACGATATCATAGAATCCTACCATATGACACGCCTACAATAAGTAACAAATTTGATGAAAATAACCTAAGAGTAAAAACAAAGATCAATTACCTGACCAGTGTGACCATTGACAAAAACATTGCTGCAATTAAGATCCCTGTGAATAATACAAGGCTCAGAAGTATGCAAATATTCCAAGCCTTTTAGAATCTGCTTAGACCATTTCTTCAAAGCCTTCGAAGAAACATGTCTATGTTTTTTCCTATACTCCCTTAAATTCCCCGATGTACAAGCTTCTGTAATGAAATTTAAGGTATTGTGCACTTTGTCTTCCCATACACTATACAACACAATTATATTCTTATTCTTCAATTTTCTAAGGAGTCTAACCTCACAAAATAACCTGCCTATCATGACCTTGTCATCATTAAATTGTTTCAATTTTACTTGGTTCCATGCCACCTCTATGCCATCTTCTTGATCAAAAGCCCTATACACCTTTTTCACCGCCCCCGCCCCGAGGAGCTCTTTGTATCGCCCGTACCTCCCAGTTGGATCCAGTTCTACGAATGGCTCTGATTCAGTATCGTCTGGTGGTGGGTCAGGGTCTGCTTCCTCGATTGGCATCTATCAATTAGTGAAATAATGAGGAAATAATTATCATGAATTTAAAACTAATTACTAAATCTGTTCCATTCCATAATATAAGTCGTTCTAATTTATTTCACAAGAATTAGGAATGTTTTGGAATTGTCTTATTATTTGTTATGGGCTATAAATGCTATTTCAAAATAGAAAACCAATTTTTTATCCTATTAAATGATTAAATTACATTTCTTTCTACTTTTTAGTACTTTGAAAAAATTTGAAAATATAGGTAATAGGTGGGAAATGCAAAACGAATTACAAAATGAAATTTTTGATTTTCTCTAAAACATCTTATATTATGAAACAGATGGATATACGTTACCCGTTGCTAAGCGGTCATGGTGTCGACTGCGGGCATGAAAAAACCTTGGAATTTCCAAAGTAAAATTGGCAGTAATTAAGGACAGTCATAAATGGTGACTTGAACTCATTAAGTTTACATTTTATCCCGTTGAATTTATCAACCCTAGTGTTTCTATAAATTAAAAAAGAATAAAATAAAAGTTAATTTCATATACACATACATAATTTTAAAAATTACAATCAGTAAATCAAAACAAGAACTAAATATAAAGCATCTCTCTTTGAAATTGTAACCTAGGAACAACTAATAATACGATTGCGTTTACGATATATACCATCTATGAATGTATAACTCAAAACGTATACAGATCAAACAATAAATTTCTGTTTTAAAAACAAAAGAGAATTGTTCTGAAAGACTGAAACAGTCAAATTTAAACAGACGGAGTAATAATAGCTAACAAGTCTTGAACCCTATTAGATGTATCCATCAATGTTGCATCAAAATAATACTCATAGCAATTAAAAAAATAAACATTGTTGCATCAATGTTGCACCACCACATCAACCGTAATACTTTATTCGTCTCCGTCATTTTTTAAAAGTTTCGTCACCGGAATTTTTGTATAAAATAATAAACAATTAACTGGAACGGGGGAATAATGATGGAGCGAATTAGTAATAAATAAAATAAATAAAACAAAATAAAAATAAAGAGAGGGAGAGAAATTACGTTGGATGAAGAGGGAAGAGAGTGAGAGGATGAAAAACAAATGGATTTGAAAAAAGCTAAAGAGCATAAGCCATGACATGAGAAGTGCATAGGGTTTTTTCTAGGATTTTCTTATTTATATACTACTCTTTTAATCACACTATTTTTTTAGTAAAGTTAGGTAAAGTGGGTTTTTTTTTTTATTATAATTATACATAATAAATATAATTATAATTATAATTTTAATAATGAATAGATAATTTTGGAATGAAATTAAAGGGAGAAAAATAGGGAGATTATAATTTATAACGGTTTGTGTTTATGAGGTAATTGACAATACTCAACAAGGAAATAAATATACACAATTTTCTTATTTTTAATTTTAAATATAATAAAATAGTAAAAGTACCAATGAGAGATTTTTTTGAGGAATTGACTATTATGCCCGTGAAATGTGGAGGCTATTTGAGGTGAATAATGGTATATTAGAGTTATTTTGGCATTTGATGAAGGGCTTTTTGGTAAATTTAAGTATTAGGTTGGTGAGAATTGTCTTTCTCCAAAGAGGACAGGTTGGTCGATGGTATTGGTAGGTTGACAATTACAAAGAATGGTGTTAGATTTACCCTTTCAATTTTTATGTCTACAAAGGTATTTTATTAGTTTTTGATTGAATTAACTTATTTGATGAAATGAATCTGGCTTTAAAATCATTCCTTGGAATTTTCTTAATATGTTAAAGTTAAAATCTTATATTTTGAGACACTTAATGGAAGAGAAATGAGTTGCTTACGAATTCAGTAGTTTTGGATCGAAATCGTCTGAAAAAATACGGGCAATAATAATAAGCCATAGTTGTAGTTGATTAGAGTTTTATATTAAACTAAATTAACTTAATTAGACTTAATTAAATTAAATTTGAACTAATTTAATTTAAATTTAATTTTAAAGGACCTGAACTAGATTAAACTAGACTTATTAAATTGACAAATTTTACAATCATAAACTCTCATTTAAGATGCGAGTATCCGTGTTAATTTTAAGACGGATCAAATAATATATCATTTGTTTATATAAGACAAAGCAAAATGCTTAGATATTAGTACTATATTAGCAAAAACATTTGTCGTATTCATACAAATAGCATGCTATTTGACCTATTTTAATAGCCTTATGATTATAAATCACGGCCCACAGGTCCACATTGTTTATAAATCACGGTCCACAGGTCCACAAGTGCCATGATAAAATCAAATTGTAGACTTAGTTGTTTATATTAATTGATTGATCCTAATTAAGCTCCTTAATCGGTGTTTATTGTGAATCTAACAGCCTTTACTCCTTTAATATATCAGAGTTCGTCTTATTTACATTTGCTTTGTTTTAACCCGCTTTAGTTTTAATCAAATTGATGTAGGAATTAGTGGTGTAGTAAGAGTGTCGATCTCAGAGACGGTTGGTGTCTATAAATGATCTAAAAGTCTACTAAAGTCTCTTGCAAGTCACAAGTAATTTGGTTTTGGATTTGTTGACTAAACTAAATAACAACAATTGAAAACAATTAAAAACGACAAAAGGAGTCTAAGACTAGAAAGATTGGATTTTTATCAAATAAGAGGGAAAACTACGGTGAGTGGGTTCATATGGGTAGTAAAGTCGAGTGAAAGAGCCGGGTCTAATAGTTGAAATGCCATCTAGTCTAGGAAAGTGAATTGAGGCTTTCATTCTTACAATTCCTCCTCAAACCGACTCTAACTAGCTATCGCGTCACTAGATACGGCTTGCCAAACTAGAGGTTCTACGAAAAACCACGACTTTCGATCTTATGGTATTCGAAACAAACGAAAGAATCATGCAAACTCAAGTAGGCATTTCATCAAACATGTTATAAGCATAGCATGAAGACAAGACAATAATCAACTATTAACCCCAACAAGAACACATTAACTCATACTAGTGTGGGAAATCGTTATTACCACAATACAATTATAATAGGATTATAACGAAAAGTAATAATTTGATTATCGAGTCATAAACGAAAACAAAGAAAAGGTTTAGAAATCAACCGTCGGTCCTAGCAATCGGCGTAAAGAACAGAGATATCAAGGTAGATATCCTCCTAATCGTTGCACCCAAGATGCTCCGAGAAATACCCTTGTGTTGCTAGAAGTTATCAAAAATTACTGTTAACTTTTGATTTGTGTTTATGTCAAAAGTTACTGATAACTTTTGTCAGTTTGTGTGATGTTAGATCAGATGGAGGCTAGTCAGGAATTAGGTTAAGAAAAGGTAAAATCTGAATTTTCTTATTCTCTCCTAATCCTCACGGCAACTTTGGTTTTTATATGAGGAGATTTAGTCTCCTCAAATAACTACCCATTGACCCGAAAACCCGAGTGTATCTGGATACCGTGTTTCGGTCATTTTAGCTTCCAATATAATGTAATATCTTATAATCGTCGTTTTACATGGACCGACATTCTAATCCGTCATTAATTATAAATATCCGTATATTTATAATTTGCCAATTAATTATAACGGTTTATGTTTAATTAGCTTACATTATATACTATAATTAAATATAATTTTTATATTCAATTTTACGAATTACAGTTAATTCGTCTCAGCTAACTTTCGTCTCATCATCACATTGACTAACCTTTTAGTCAATTACACTGACTAACCTTTTAGTCATATAATAGGGTATCAATATGATTATTTTCTCAAATAATCACATCTCTCAAAAACATCCTATAGGTGTGACTTTTAGGGACCAGTTGATCACCGCCATCTGTATGACAATAACGTCAAACTTATCTAGCAAGCCAACCGTTATTGATAAACGTTAATCAACTGATTATTATACAAAGTATACCCTGTGAACCTACAGAGATTTATTTATGTTATTGCACTAACTGGAGGACACTAGCTCCAACAATCTCCCACTTGTCCGTACAAGTGTATGTGCGATAACCAATTCTCATATCCATAATAAATTTCTCCCACTCAATGTAAACCAATTTGCAAAGTCCGTATTCACAAAGGTCGTAGTTTACAAGTGATCAGTATCAAGAGTGGTTTCCCCGACTAGAGAGTAACTTAACTGATAAACGAATCTACATTCGAGCATGACCATGCATTTCAGTTACAGCTCCTCGAGTGGCCCTGAGAAATATCATATCCTGATAAAGGTTGGATATTTTCTTCAACTCGAATCTTGCAGACACAAGCGCAGTATGAAATGACCCAGTGAAAATCTCCTTAGCCTCCTGTTACGGTCGACCATGAGAAAGAAACCAAAGTCACCCAAAAACTGCCTTTATCTCAAGAGACAGTCGATAGTCAAAAGAATCGACTCTAGGAACACTATGGATGTCCTATCCACGACCTGGCACCTAATGTTCCGAAACATTTAGGACTCCATAACGTCGTCACAAATTGTCCTGCGCAATATCATTATAACTCGCATCTGTGATCGATCAGTCAACAGTTTGACTTATGGCTCGTTGAACCCACCATCAATCGACGTCACAAAATAATTGCCAGAGTTATCAGCTCATGTAGGCAATTACAGACCAAAACAAAATATAATGTAATTCAGTTCACTTTGTGGTGTTCAATGTTGTCCGTACAACCTACATGAAAATAAAATATAAACAAAACGATGATTTTATAGATAGTTTTTATGAAAAGATACAGGTGTCTAATCCATAAAAAACAACTAATAAAACTCAGGAACACGTTTGATTCCCATGGAAATAACGTGCCCTTCATGTTTATCATATCTCAATGGTTTAGTGAGAGGATCTGCGACGTTGTCATCCGTAGCAATCTTGTCTATCACTATCTCCCTTTGCTCCACATAATCTCGGATCATGTGAGTCTTCCGTTGTACATGCCTAGACTTGTTGCTGGACTTGGGCTCCTTAGCCTGGAAGATGGCACCACTATTATCACAATAGATGGTGATCGGGTCATCCGAACTAGGAACTACAGTTAGTCCTTGTAAGAATTGACGCATCCATATAGCTTCCTTCGCAGCCTCTAAGGCAGCATAGTACTCGGATTCAGTCGTAGAATCTGCTATAACAGTTTGTTTGGAGCATTTCCAGCTGACCGCAGCGCCATTAAGAGTAAAAACGAATCCAGACTGAGATTTCGAGTCATCTCGATCCGTTTGGAAGCTAGCATCTGCGTAACCGATTGCGCATAGCTCAGTGTCGCCTCCATAAGTCAATACCCAATCCTTAGTCCTCCGTAGGTACTTAAGGATATTCTTAACAGTCATCCAGTGTGTTTCACCTGGGTTGCCTTGGTATCGACTTGTCATACTCAATGCATATGCCACGTCTGGACGTGTGCATATCATGACATACATGATCGATCCTATAGCTGATGCATAAGGAATCCGACTCATGCGCTCGACCTCTTCCGATGTCTTTGGTGCTTGAGCTTTACTCAACTGCACCCCAGAGACCATTGGAAGGGTCCCCTTCTTGGAGTTGGTCATGCTGAACCTCTCAAGAATCTTATCTATATAAGACTCCTGACTGAGGGATAACATCCGTCGTGATCTATCTCTGTAGATACGGATCCCCAAAATTCTTTGTGCCTCGCCCAGATCTTTCATCTGGAAATGGTTCTTTAACCAAACTTTACCGAAGTTAAGAGAGGTATGTAATTCCAAATCAAGAGTATGTCATCGACATACAATTTAGAAAGACCAATCTTGGTCCCACTACGACTTGATATATAAGAATGGTTCCTCGCCAAATCGGTAAAATCCATTCTCTTTTATCATCACGTGGTCGAAACAATGATTCCAACTCCGAGAAGTCTGCTTAAGTCCATAGATGGAACGCTTAAGCTTGCATACCTTCTTAGGATTTTTAGGATCAATGAAACCTTCGGGTTGTACCATGTACAACTCCTCCTCCAAATAACCGTTTAAGAAGGCGGTTTTCACGTCCATTTGCCAAATTTCATAGTCATGAAAGGCGGCAATCGCTAAGATTATCCGAATGGAACGCAGCATGACTACGGGTGCAAAGATTTCATCATAATGTAATCCGTGCACTTGAGTGAAACCCTTTGCCACTAGTCGTGCCTTGTATGTATCTGGTTGTCCTTCTACAGAATGCTTTATCTTGTAAAGTCATTTGCACTGAAGAGGCCGAACCTTATCAGGTAAGTCAACCAGATCCCATACGTCATTCTCATACATAGAGTCCATCTCGGATTGCATGGCATCAAGCCATATCTTAGAGTCGGAACAGGTCACAACACCTTTATAGGTAGCGGGTTCTTTACTCTCAAGGAGTAAAACGTCATCACTCTCATTCTCCTCGACCATACCAATGTATCTGTCTGGAGGAATAAAGTGTCTACCCGACCTCCTAGGTTCCAAAGGAATATTAACCGCAGCTGATGATGAAGGAACAGTTTCCTCCATTGGTTGCTCGGTTGTTGGTTCTTGAATCTCCGACAGTTCGAAGGTTCCATTACTTGTCCTATTCTCGAGAAATTCTTTCTCTAAGAACGTTGCACTAGCCGCAACAAAAACTCGATGTTCGGTAGGCGAGTAAAAGTAATGACCAAACATCCCTTTTGGATAACCAATAAAGTATGTCTTGACCGATCGTGGGCCGAGCTTATCGTCAGGTCTCCACTTGACATAAGCCTCGCAGCCCTAAACCGGAATAAAGGACAAGTTAGGGACCATTCCCTTCCATAATTCATATGGAGTCTTGTCTACAACTTTAGACGAACTTCGGTTAAGTATTAGAGCAGCTGACAAAAGAGCATAACCCCACAATGAATCAGGTACAACCGTGTGACTCATCATGGATCGAACCATATCAAGTAATGTTCGATTTTCTCAGTTCGGACACACCATTCAATTGTGGTGTTCCAGGTGGAGTCAACTGCAGTACTACACCACAGTCTTTAAGGTGTCGATCAAACTCCTTCGAAAGATATTTGCCACCACGATCTGAACGTAGTGCTTTAATCTTTCTATCCAGCTGGTTTTCAACCTTATTCTGGAATTCCTTGAACTTGTCAAAGGACTCACTTTTATGCTTCATCAAGTAGACATAACCATATCTACTCAAATCGTCCGTGAAAGTGATAAAATATCTATAGCCATCTCTAGCGTTGATTGACAGAGGTCCACACACATCAGTATGTATGAGTCCTAATAGGTCAGCAGCGCGCATTCCAACACCTTTGAAGGAAATTCGAGTCATTTTGCCTATGAGACATGATTCACACGTGCCAAAAGATTCATAGTCAAATGGGGAGATAGTCTCATTTTCAATGAGCTTCTTCACGCGTTTTTCATTTATGTGTCCCATACGGCAATGCCATAAATAGGTTTGATCTTTGTCACCAACCTTTGCTTTCTTACTACTCACATGCAATATACCTGTGGTTTGATCTAAAACATAAATGTCATTCATGGAAACTGCTTTACCATAAATCATTTCGTGTAAAGAGAAAATACAGCTATTATCCTTTATTACAAACAAAAAGCCGTCTTTATCAAGTACGGAAACTGAAATAATGTTTTTAGATAAACTGGGTACATAGTAACAGTTATTCAGAAATAACTCAAATCCACTCGGGAGTTGGATTACATATGTTCCCACTGAAACGACAGCTACTCTTGCTCCATTCCCCACTCGCATGTCCACATCACCCCTTGCGAGAGTTGTGATGTTTCTTAGGCCTTCCAAATGATTGCACAGATGAGAACCACAACCAGTATCTAGTACCCAAGTTCCGAAACTTGCATGGTTGATCTCAATCATATGAATAAAAGAAGAAGACATACCAACAGGAGAGACGCGACCTGCTTTAATGTCCTCTCGGTACACGAGGCAGTTCCTCCTCCAATGCCCAAACTTGTGGCAATGGTGGCACTCCACGTTACCTTCATCGCTCTTTGTCTTGCCTTGTGAGCTACCGCTAGACTCACCAGGCCCACTCTTGCCTTGCCCTGGCTTTTTGAATTTCGGCTTCCCTACAGCTAGGTTAGCCTTAGCCTTGCCCTTACCATTGCCCTTGTTGGCAATCATGAGAACGTCCTGTTTCAGACTCCCACTCAATTTCAGATCACTCTCTGTCTGTACAAGGAGTGAGTGGAGCTGATGAAGAACTCTTCCTGCAGATATCATTCATATATACGTTTTCCCTAAAAGGGCAAAACCATCATGAAGATGAATGAAGACGCGTTTCTATACGATCTTCTCATCGATTTGCAACCAAGTTCCTCCAGTTTCTGCGACATTCTCAATCATGTCAGAATGTTGGGCTACGCTTGGCCCCTCGGGAGTTTCGCTTCAAAGAAGCGAGTGGTAAGCTCATACATAACGATCTGCGGTGCTTTTGAGAACTCGTTAGTGAGCGTGGTGAAAATCTTGTTTGCACCTTGGGCACTGAATCGTCTTTGCAAATTGGATTCCATTGAAAAGATGAGTACGTTCTTTATCGCACCCGCCTCCATTACGAAATCAATATAAGCAAGTGATTCATTTGCTTCTGCATTGGGGCCTGGGTTTGGCGGTAGTGGCTTAGTCAAGTACTCGAGCTTACCGTCAGCAATGGCAGCATTCCGTAATGCAGCCTCCCAGTCCGCAAAGTTGGACCCGTTATTCTTCAGTCGCGTTGACTGATTCATAGTGTCCATGAACATCTTAAGCCAGGACTCACGTCCGAGCGTGGCACTTGGCATTGGGTCATCAGTATGGCCAGCCATTTGTTATTAGCAGTTATATCTGAATATATGACTGTGGAAAAATAAAATAAATATGATAAGTTTCATCGTTTTAAATTTGAACTATGAAAACTGTTAATAATAATATTCTATGACATTCTGCATTTATACATTGACCTTCCGTCAAGATTAATAAATGATCCCCAAGACTCAATGCTGTAAATTGATAACAACCTCTTGGCTATTCTACTTTTAGAATTCTGTCGCTTAATTTCTGTAATTCTATCTATAGTCCTCAAATCACGAGATATTACTCGTACTATAATGTTAGATAAATAGGTCAACACTTCCACTACTTACCCCCCCGGAGAAGGGGTCATATTATGACTTCCGACGAAGAAGGGGTTCATAGTAATTTTCCCTATAAAGACTAGTCTCAATTTTATTTATAGGGGAAGGTCCCATCATCTTAACTTTAAATTCATTTTAAGTGAACGAATGTCTAGCAACTCGAGAATGATTTAACTAAGGTGATGGCCCTAAAAGCGAGTGACATCCGTATGTCTATGATTAAAATATTCAACCTATATGAATCATTTTACATGCATTTTATTAGGTGGTTTGGTTTAGGCGGAATATGATGCAATTATATCTATCATGTGATGGAAAAAAAACGAGAATGAAAAACGTAAAAAGAAAAACATGTCCTAGTGTGGCCTATCCTACCAAAAAGAATAAATACAACTCGGAATCCAACTGATTGGACCCTCGAAGCTTGACTTTATCACCCTTCTTGGTCCATGCAGCGGGAGTGAGCTCCAATCTCCATCTTTAGTCTTCTTTGAAATTACAATAAATAAAATTACATATAACCTATTTATTACAAACTAATTTCAAAACCCAAAACTAAAAATAATGGAGATTCGAGATCTCAAAACACATCCAAGACTATGTTACCATCATTACGGTAACACAATCTACTAAGGCCACACTAAGTTACAACTGATTGTAAAAATACGTTAAAAATTCATTCAAACATTCCCAATAACAATATAAAAGCATCAACTAAAATAAAACATACAAGACATAATACATATATTACGATGTTTTATCATCCAAACCACCCTTTAACATAGATTATAATTATGTGGTAATTCTGTAATTACCCACATCAATTACAATCTCGATTCATTTTACTGATAAAATGAACTATCCTTTACATTTCAAACTGCTTTAAAATGTAAGATATTAAGCATATGTGAACCGATTCACATTAATTATACAAAATCCGAATGATGTACAATTAAAGGCCAAAAACTTGAACATGAAAAACAGAAATTTAAAAAAAAAAATCAGCAAAAATTTTCAAGCAAAACGGTCCTTATCGACAAAATAGGGAAAAATTAATATCCTTTCATATGATAAACTCATTCAACATCATTTTCATTTTTATTTTAATCTAATCTTTATTAAATTAAAACATCTACAAATCTATTCTATGTTATTTTAACAGATTAAAATAACAAAATAAATCTAAATGAAAACGAATACGAAAAGAAAAACGATTAATTCTTCGTAGTCGACAAACAGGGACCACGATCGAGTATAAAAACACTCGATCTACCAAAAACTTTTGAGCAAACTGCTCGATCGATCAACAAATCCCTCGATCGACCAAGCATTTCAGCAAAACTGCTCGATCGAGCAACATTAAGTACTCGATCGACCAACACATTTAGAAAACAGCTCGATCGAGTGAATAAAAAGACTCGATCGACCAAAACCATTGAGAAAACTGATCGATCGAGCAAATAAAGCCCTCGATCGAGACAAAAACTCACAAAAACAACTCGAACGAGACAAGCACACAGCGGCATAAACAGTTTCGGTTTATGAAATCAAATTAAAACAATTTCGTGGCCTATGCTCTGATACCACTTGTGGGAAATCGTTATTACCACAATACAATTATAATAGGATTATAACGAAAAGTAATAATTTGATTATCGAGTCATAAACGAAAACAAAGAAAAGGTTTAGAAATCAACCTTCGGTCCTAGCAATCGGCGTAAAGAACAGAGATAGCAAGGTAGATATCCTCCTAATCGTTGCACCCAAGATGCTCCGAGAAATACCCTTGTGTTGCTAGAAGTTATCAAAAATTACTGTTAACTTTTGATTTGTGTTTATGTCAAAAGTTACTGTGAACTTTTGTCTGTTGTGATGTATAGATCAGATGGAGGCAGTGTGAGAGTTAGGTTAGGTTAGAAAAATCTGAATTTTTCTATCTCTTGTACACCTTTCTCACGGCACTCTTTGGGTTTTTATATGAGGAGAGTTAGTCTCCTCAAATAACTACCCATTGACCCGAAAAACCGAGTGTATCTGGATACATTCGTTTTTGTTTATTTTAGCTTCCAATATAATGTAATATATTATAATCGTCGTTTTACATGGACCGACATTATAATCCGTCATTAATTATAAATATCCGTATATTTATAATTTGCCAATTAATTATAACGGTTTATGTTTAATTAGCTTACATTATATACTATAATTAAATATAACTTTTTATATTCAATGTTACGAATTACAGTTAATTCGTCTCAGCTAACTTTCGTCTCATCATCACATTGACTAACCTTTTAGTCAAGTACACTGACTAACCTTTTAGTCATATAATAGGGTATCAATATGATTATTTTCTCAAACAATCACATCTCTCAAACACATCCTATAGGTGTGACTTTTAGGGACCAGTTGATCACCGTCATCTGTATGACAATAACGTCAAACTTATCTAGCAAGCCAACCGTTATTGATAAACGTTAATCAACTGATTATTATACAAAGTATACCCTGTGAACCTACAGAGATTTATTTATGTTATTGCACTAACTGGAGGACACTAGCTCCAACAACTAGAACCCATAATCCCCCACATAACCCTAGCAAGATTACTACTCACTCATATTCAAGGGAATTCAACATTAACTAAGGATTGCAAAAGGAAATCAACAACAATAAACATTTTCTAATTAACAATGAATAGATAACAAGAAATGAAATGAAAACTTAATTAAAGACAAGATTAAGTAAATGAATTATACCAACTTGGAGAAAGATGAGAACTTTGATATAATAACCAATATTTTGTCACAAATCTTTGAATATAAACCAAGTTCCAACACTAAACTAAATCGAAATTACTAATTAACCGACTAATTTGCTTAATTATGGAAGATTAATACAAGATTAAATGCTAATTCTATGAGGGTTTTTAGATCTAGGGTTTCGTGCCCTTTAATTACATAAGAGGGTCTATTTATAGGTTTACAAAATGAAGGAAAGATGGGCCTCGAGAAGCTTCATGGACTGGCAAAGTCACGACCGTGAAATGGCAAGTCACGGTCGTGAGAAAAGTGGCAGAGCAGGGTCTTCTATCACGAACAAGTCACGACCGTGAAATGCATTTCACGACCGTGACTCCACTTTCACGACCGTGAAATGTGCTTCACGGTCGTGAGCTGAAATGCTCGATAATTCACAATCTTGGAAAGGCATCTCACGACGACCGTGAGATACCTTTCACGCCCGTGAGATACTCATTTCCCTTCTTCATTCGCTTGACTTTGTTGCTTCCTTCCCGGTTTCGCTTGCCTTGACTCGGGAAGGCTTTGGCGCATCGAGTAGGGCCCTCAAGGGTATGTGGGGCCCCCAAGGTATGCCGTGGGTCCTCCGAGTGATTCACCCTCTTCTTTGTTGATCAAAACTAGGTAGAAATCGCCTCAAATGACGGTTTACCTACAAAAACACGATAAAATCGAGAAATATGCTAGAAGAAGGTAAAACACGCAGAAACGCTCTTAGGGAGCGTTAAAGGCAAGCAAAACGAGACAAAAAGGGGTGAAAATGTAGGGTGAAATGACATTATATCACAAATGAACCACTTGCGGCCTTAATAGTCTAAAATCTATACATAGGTAATAAGCTGTTAAATTTCACCTTCTTATGATTCTACCGTTTACTTTACTATCTACATTAGTTGGTATCCGTAGGGTATATTTGATTAGGGATATGACTTAGCCTTGTTAACTCTTAATCACAAATTATTGAATAATTTAAGCGACCAAGTCCTTGCACAGTAATTTGTGTAAACCGCCTAGTTTGATTTTAACACTCTCACAAAAGACGTGTCTATAACTACCATAGTTTTATTTAGGGTTATATAAATTTAACTCGCATCCTTCGGGTGTATCATGTATGTCAACGTCATACTCCGATGTCATATGACATATGACCTACTCCAGTTCGCACACATAGGTTTAGTTTCAAGTATATTGTTAACAAGTCACTGCAAGCAGGGCATAGCAACTTTAGGTCCGGACTGGATTCATTTAGGCCGCTTGATAAGTGAATATTTGTATGATTTTATCCCCTCATTTTAGATCTATTTGATATGGTTTATCCACTTTAAGAAGTGGTTTTATGAGCTAATCTCTCCTTTGCAGTATTTCTCGTGCTTTAATGTCATTTGTAGGAATTGAGTCGTTTCTACTTCAAATCCCGTCATTTGAAGGAAATATGAGCAAGGAGAAGATAAGAAGGACGATTACGTGAGGTTAAGATGGCATGCTATAAAGATCTAGAGGTTCCGAGTCAAAGGGAACAAGTTTCAAGTCATTCCGAGCTCATATGCACAAGTTGCGACGGTTTTGCTATTCGTCGACGAAAGTCGTCTCAAACCTCATGCTCCGACCCTTAAACCTTGGGGACATGATCAAGCTCAAATAGGGGAGGAAATGAGGCCCAAGAGGTGTCAGTTACGTCCCCGTTCGAATCTAAAGTCAATGGAGTCAAGGTAGATCAAGTCACGTACCAAGGGAATATCAAACGAAAGTCAAAATTCTGAACAGACAACATCCCCGATCGGGGATCCATAAATCCGATCGGGTTTATTGGGTTCTACGCATCTTCTCTTCATCTACCTCTCTTTAATGCAAGGCTTAATGGCTTGTTTAATGGGCATGAATCCGGACGCATTTGGGCAGCCTCTCAACCCTATAAACAGCCTAGCATTACACACAAATAATATGTACAAAAAACACTTCTCTCTTTAGTTTAGTTTTTCTTCTTTCTCTCATCTTTCTTAGTTTTAGTTTAGTTTTAGTTTTCTCTAGTTTAGTTTAGTTCTAAATTTTCTTCAATTGTAGTTGTTCTACTTGTAATTGGAATTCTAGTTTCCGGGTTTGCATTTTCCTATTCAAGTTCTTATTCCATTTCAATCTTTGCTCATCCTTTCGGGTAATCCTTATTCTTGCTTTTACATTATAGTTTCATTTTCTTTTAGTGTTTCCTTTATCATGTTTACCATTCTTAGTTTTATAATCTTAGTTTCCCTTTCATTGTTAATCATGCATAAGTAATCTTTGTTCTAGGGGAAGGATTAACATGTCTGATTAATTTGTAAGTATAAATTGATTCCGGGTAGAATTGTTTTAGTTGTCTCTATTTCTTGTTTGATTCTCATGATAGACTTTGTTTAATGGCCATAAACGATTGTTTATACTTGTCAATTTCCGTCTCAAGGGCGAGAGTCGAGATGAAAATTAAAGGACTGACAAGAATAGTTTAATGACCTAACCATGCTGAGAGGACGTTAGGACCCATTAAAAAGTCGGTACGAATCCGAGAGGAATATACCATTTAAAGACTTGGACAACTATGATTTTTCTAAACCCGTAATCAACTTTGCTTTTGAATTGATTAGCATGTGAACCCCTATCCCTAGATCCTTTTCTTTATTGCATTGTCATCATTTTTATTATAGCATTTAGTAATTAGTGACAAACATTTGTCAATCGTACAAGATAGAACTCTAACCATAACTATTCACAAGTATCTCCCGTCTCCCGAGATCGACCCCTTACTTCCCCAATTACATTAATTTGTTGTTAGCCTAGTCCGGGTAATTATCTTTGACCAGGGCTTGCGACACGCCCGATCACCGCTCTTTGCCAAGCATATAGTGATGATGACAAACCTGAGCTAGGTAGTAAGGATAAATCGGATGTCGAACCACGAGGACATAAGTGTAAGTGGCTAAAGAGGGTCTATTGAAGCTAATGCAAGTTACAAGTTTTTGGGTTTAGTTTGAACTATTCTAGATGACTAAAACTAAAATGCCAATAACAACAAATTTAGAAAGAAATATTAAAGTTAACAAATCAAGGTAAGGACAGTGTGAACAATAAGATTAAGGTGGGGTCTTTTGGATTCATGAAAATGATTTCGGGGTTTAGAAGCATGTATCGGGTTAAGGTTAATAAATTACCTAGTCTAGGTCACGCCCTCTCGGTCTTATGATCGCCGCCTTAGGACGAACTAGCGACCTCTCGCTACTTACCAGTCTTTCCTACCAAGGTTACGCTATTCTAGCTACTAGTCTAGGCTCTCGCTTCTAAACTAGCAAAGCAAAAATGAAACGAAATAGAATTTGAAGTATGAATAATGTCACACAAGCATTCCAACAAACACTACATAGTCAGCAACATTGGAGATAAGTTATCTACCTTCAACCTAACCAACAAATTATCAAAACCACCCCATAAATTTCATCAACAATAGTAATCCCCCTAAGTCCCTAGTGGGGAACTACTCACACATATCTAAACAAGTCTCAACAATAATAAGGAAGTTGCAACAATAAATCAACAACAAGCAACATAATTAACAAGTATTCAACAAATAAACAGGTATTGAAATGTAAACTAATAGAAAACAACAATGTAAGAAAGGAAATAATATACATACACAAGGGAAAGGATGAATAAAAGACAAGAACTTTGATTGAATAAGGGAAGATAATTAAGTCACCAATTTTCAAATACAACCCAAGTTCAACTATTAAAACTAGCTTAAGTGAGTAATTAATGAAAGATTAAACTAAAACAAGCGAGGATTAAAGAATAAGAAGGAGTAACTAAAGCTAAGATAGAGATGTTTTTAGATCTAAGGTTTCGTGCCTAAACATTATATATATATATATATATATATATATCTTATATTTATATTATTCTAAGGTCTTGAAAGGAGAAGATTTACCTCCGCGCAAAAGTATCCGTCGTCGGCCGGTCCGACCACAGCCGCCAAGACTTTACCAAAATTGCGCAAAATAAACTACTCAGGGGTTTTCAGCCGGTCGACCGGCTGACAATGCTCCTCTGATTCAATCCTAGGTTTCTGAAATGGGGGGAGGTGGGATTCGAGGGGAGGTCGACCGACCGGCTACGAGTCTTCGGTCACTTCTAATACCGAAATTTTTAGGTGCAGTCTTTGGTCACTTCTAATACCGAAATTTTTAGGTGCAGTCTTTGGTCCACCTAAATTAATTTCTTCGGTCTTCGATCGATCCGACCCGATTTGGTTTGATTTTTGAACGGATGTTCAACCCTAACTCCAAGTCGGAGCTTTAAGTAAGCCCAATTCTTAACAATAGAATCATTTTATGTTGTCACATGACATTTCAAATCTAGGACACGTGTCTAACATACTTCCAATTTATACAAAATTAGTTAAATCGAGTCAATTTTACTTCCAAAGAACAACAAATTAGTCCACAAGAAAAACCAAATTAAGAACACAAACATATTCAGATCATTGCATATGTCTTATGAAACCAATAAGGGTAATTAGTAGGTCCCTATGCCATTATTGTTTCACAAATTCTCATTGAAGATGGGCAATTGGGCACTATCCGTCACAAGTTAAAGACGAATAGTGCCCCTCCCACAATATACAAGTGGAAAGGCAAGTGAATGATTTATTTGTCCTCCACTTGTCCTCCCCACTCACAATAGTGCCCCTCTCACAATATACAATATACAAGTGGAAAGATGAATAGTGCCCTCTCACTATATCCGTTTTCAGCTTGGGATGCTCGTCTTTAATGACACGAGCCGTTAGTGCTTTGGTAATTATACTTTCCTCTTTTGATTCGATATCATAGTTGAATTGTTGAATTGTGGGTCCTCAGACCATGTGACACATTAGAGCCCATGTTTGTGACTTTTACCCCTTTTGTCTTTGTACTTAAGACATACCTAATCCACTTTTTTATCTTAACAATCATGAGGATGTTCTTTCTTCAAACTTTCTATAATTTTGTAACATTGTTCGATAAATCGTTCATCTTTGGCATTTTCTTGCTTTTAAATAACGTGTTCATTACCGGGAATTGATAAAGTAGTCGGATTGATCATCATTTAGATGGGTCTAGCAGACGAACATTATACGTCTTAAACTTTAGATGAGTCAAATATCTACCATTTTCATAGATAGGACAAAGATAAAATGCCTAAATATTATCAAACAACTTGTCTTGATCCATGCAAGTGTCAAATATCTGACCCGTTTTAATCTTAATACGGGTATGTTTGTTTTAAGAGAGACTTATTGATAATAATGAAGTATGTCTCCCTTAAAACGGTTTTGTCTCAATACCGGATAATGTCAACATTATTTAATGGAAAGTAACCATTTGATGATAAAATATTAATATGATTAAGTTGTCACTTCTTACTAGAAAACTGATGGTAACGTTTTATCAGTAGTAAATATCCACATTTTATCGTAAAATGATGACATTTGGTCCGTCTTAATTGCAAACGAAAATAGTGTGTCTGAAGAAAGAATTTATCGATAATAATATGAAAACATTTACTTACCACAAAGATATACTTCCTTTTATGATCATATTATTTATGTTTGTTTTCAATACAAAACAAACAAAAATGTATTAATTAAGTAGAGAAATGTAGAAAGTGAACAAGTAATATGTACATGTGAATGAAGAAGAAACTATGCGTTCACAAAACCATAATTTACAGAAACTAGTTTTGACCCCGTGCAAAAAATGCACGGGTTTACTTTCGAAACTCCGGTAATTTAAAAACTCATTTAAAGATGTATTTATTTAATGAATATATTATTAT
>JAIUZE010023111.1:0-17245 GCA_022085475.1 Heliosperma pusillum
ATATACTTTAAGTCAAGCGGGTTTTCGTAAGAGTTAATATTTCACATGTTAGAAGTTTTAATAAAATAACATGTAATGAATATGTTGATTTTATGTCTAAGTCTAATGTGTAAAGACTCTGTTTCTAGCCGGTTTGACCAAACGGTTTTGGTCAAACTAAGATCTAGTCAGCCCCGTTTTGACTGATGACCCGTCGCGGGACTCGGGTCGGGGATTTGTCTTCAAGTAAGGTTGTATTTAATTAATGAATTAGCCTTAGTAGATATGAGGCGATATGTTATTTGATTATGATTTATATGCAATTAGTCACATGTTAGGAAATGGTTTCCGTGACTGTTTAATTATATGGTTGGTGTCGTGTTGACTAATTACCCATAGAGAATTATGAGTATATGGCGTCTTGACCATTCTAATTCTAAATGAGTATCTTGGACCATGACATTGATAGGTCCGTACTGTCTTTAACGAGTATATGTTCACCGTCGATAGCTTTTGTGTCCCGGCTTGGTGGGTTTATATCCAAGTCGGGGCATGGTTGCCTAAGAGTTCCACTTTGGGAATGGAGCCATCTTAAGTACTAGCCATCTCTGCTTAGGGGGTCGCCTAGTAGAGTTTCTCATAGACGGTTATGTCATGGGACGGGGAATGGAATAGCTGTTGTCGCTAGGTCTGATCAGTCTAGGACTAGGATGTTTTCCTACCTTGTGGTATAGCCTCGAGTTACAGAAGTCGACTATTGACTGTCCTGAGAACTTATGCCTGTTTGTAGAAGTATTTGTCTTTCATGTATGTATGATTCTATGAGTTTTAGAAGGTGAGATGCAAGCCGGCTAAGATTGATAGAGTTTGGATTACCGATTGTTAACTGATTCACATGATTACGTGTTGATTAGGGTTTGAGTGTATCAGGGCCATTTTACATGGTAACCGCTGAGCCAGCATACCAGCTTCCCTACCTCGTGTTATATTTTATTATCGGATTCACATGATAGCTTTCATATGATAGGTTATATGTTAGTTAATTGTTTCATAACATGAAAAGCAGATCATATATGTTAAGGTTTTGTATTTTCCATATACATTGCTTTTATGTTATTCATGTTTTATTAAACTCGACATTTCGTGGCTGGGAGAACTCGGAGTTACTCCCCACTGACTGTGGCTTCCGTGTTTATATTTAATGCGGTCGAACAGGTGGTGAATGCATATTTGGGGTACATTGACGAGCTAGCGAGCGAAGTATTTACCTGGGACCTATATTCGGTTCTTAGATTGTATATTATTATACACTCTTTTTATTTCCGTATTTATACGGGAGATATGTCTCCCGTCTTGTATATTTCTTTTGTATATTAGTATTTCCGTTTTGTAATGACTCTTTTTATTTATGACACCTTTGTATTGTATCTTCATCTTTTATCTAGTTTAAATAATTATTTTTTTTCTTTCCGCAAATTTGAGGGTGTCACATAGGCTTATGGATATACACACACAAAAAAAGCACCATGTGTTTGATGACAGTAAAGCTACATGGAGAGGCCATTAGTAAACATTTAGGGCAATATAAGCCAGCTAGCGTAAGCTTTTTAAAGACCAGTGATAGACCGTTACAAACCACATCTAAAGCATTCATCAGACGTGAGGCATCCAAGAACACGATAAGCTAACAAGATCGTGCCTAAAACGCTTTTTCTAGCAAGGTAGGCTCACAAATCTAACCGACTAAGCATAAATGAGAAGTAGAAATATGAATAAGAAGCTCATAGAAGTCTTCACTCCTTCGGAAGTTGTAAATTATAAGGAACACCAATAACATACTAAAATAGTAACCATTTATACAATATGTCAAAATCAAGTGTGTTTTTGATTAAGAAAGCTCAATGCGACCTATAAATTTATATGAGATAATGAGAAAGAAACGAGTGTTCTCCGTACATAAACTCCCTTCTCCTCATCTCTTTCCGTCTTTCCCCCGTTTCCGCCGCCTCGTCCGTTTCCCTTTGCCCGTCCCCTTCTTATCCCCCTCTGTCTAAAAGTGAAACAGTAACCGCCACTAAAACCAACATACAAGTAAAACAGCCATCCCCACTAATCCTTGTCAGAATTCGGATTCACTTACTATCTCTTGTCTCATAACATTCAAAATCATTCCATGTACAAAAGAAAGAGATGTTGTGACCATACCTGTTCACGTAATTCACCAACCGTAATCTATTTCTCTGATTTCTCTCATCTTTACTTTTTTCTTAAAAAACAACTCTGGCCTGCAAAAAAAAATCAAATCTCACTAATGAATTATCCAAGGAAATCCAACACATTTGAAATATAATGCCTTGAAAAATGTGTTCATATCATGACTTTTTGACTATTCTTCATATTAAATAACTACTCTATCGATATGGAGTATAGGAATGAGGAAAAAAGGCTGGCACATGAAACGCTCTACGCCTCATTGTGACTATTCATAAGCAGAGTGCTTTCAACTCCTCTCTTTTAAAGGGAGAAAATAAAAAGACTATTCAAATATCGCTAATGAATTATCCAAGGAAATCCCAAACATTTGAAAAAATAATGTCTTGAAAAATGAATGCCTAAAATGAGTTGTTGATTAATTTTCATATTCAATAACTACTCTATCAATATGGAGTATGGAGATGAGAAAAAGGTTGGCACATGAAACTTTCTACGCCTCATTGTGACACTTAAACTCAAAATAGATGCACATTCCAAAGACACGGAAGAGTGTCCTTAATACGGACATGTGCAATCTATAAGGCACCAGCACAGAAAACACGAATCAAGTAATAAGCAATAAGATGGAAAGACGCTAACAGAAACACGCTTATGAGCGCTTGCAAACTGTAAGGCACCCGCTCAGTAAGCTAATTTCGAGAATCAACGGTAAGACATTAAAACGCAAAAGGAAATACGAAAAACAAAATTAATTAGGGTCGAATCAATACTTCTTCTCCTCAGATCAAGCTCTTGCTACAATTCCCAACACAACTGCAACCACAACAACGGCGATCTACACATATAAAAACAATAAAAAGAAAGCCAAATCCCCGCTTAGCAACCAAAAACCCCAGAAATACAGTAATAATAGTAATAAAAATTGGGAAACAAGAAAGAGTTTTAAAGCAAAAACCACAAGATATTCTTAGCCACATAATTAAAAAAACAAAGGCGAACAAAAGGCACGCCACAACACCAATTAGCAATCAAAACCCCGAGAACATCGGTGACATTGACAAATCCAAAAAAAATTACGTCTACATGGTCGCCAGACACCTAGCCTAGTAGTTGAACCCTATGAACACAATCCTTGTAGCCGACAACTAAACCTCCATCAACCATATACAACCACCAGTCCATGATTACTACAACCTTTGTCATTCGCCTCATTAGAAATCATGCCCAAACTCATTTAAAAAAACATTCAAAGAACTCACTTCCAAAAGAAAACATACAAAAAACGCATTAATAAAGTAGAACCCGCGCCAACCAAATTATAACCAAATAGCAAAAAAAATCAATAAGTAGAGGCGCTCATGGTGAAAAACATACAGGTACACTTTACTCATTAATGACGTCGAGCTTGACCAATCTTTGGGAGCGAGTGGCATGATGAAGGGGTGAAGTGTCATGCCAAACTCCACATCCCTACTTCCTCTGCGGGGCGTAGCATCGAGCCCACCACGTCGTTCCGAGATGATTTCCCCACCAAATTGACATTTACAAGCAATATAAACAAAGTTATGCACTAATAAGACAAAATTAGACTAAAGAACGTACCTTGTAGAAGACGCAAAAACCCTCACCAACAAGCATGTTCTTTGTGACCAGGGTAGCTAACCCCTAACCAAGGTGAATTCTCACCTATACCTAATTAAAAAACAAAGTTCATATCACAATACATGTTGACCTTAACTAAATTCAGCTCTTAGAACACTGAAATAAGACGAAATTATGTCGTTGAGCATGAAAATTCCCACCCTCATATAAAAACCAATCTTAACAGCTCATCTTTTACTAACAGCTACTATTTACATTCTACAACTTTTTGTCAATAACTCATATACCCATATAACAAAATCATCTAAAACCACATGATATACACAAATCAAACTAATGGAGTATCATCACCGCAAAACAGACTAATAAAGTAAGATGATATCTAATACAAGTACCATGAGCGTATTAAATATGATAGTCTAAAAATGAAAATCTCATCTGCCTAGCTAACAAAATCCTCGCAATAACACAAATAACAACCTTAAAAAACATAGAGATTACCAACAAAGAATCAAAAATCTAAGCATTAGAAAAAAAGAGAGGGTATAATTGAAGACCTGAATCATGACAATGAGTAGAATGACACAGGTGACAAGCAAACCAAATTTTTCATAATTGCTCTTAAAAACAAAATTAGAAAGAGAAAGGAAGTGGAGTGATTCAAACCTTCAAATGACAATTGGCAAAACTGTAGAATGAAAATGGAGAAACTGGAAAGTTAAAATGAGTGTTGGAGTAAAATGCAGATATTATAGTGTAAATGAATGACGCTGGAATGAATGACGTTGGAGTGAGAATCTGAGAATGGGAAAGATAAATGGGAAGACAAGTGTTTTGTGGATGAGATTGTGACCGACTCTTTTAGGGAAACACATCTAGGAAGCCAACAACAGCCTGGAACAATTCATCAATTCATTCCAAAGAGTAATTAAAAGTGAAGATAGTTATACCTTAAATAGAAATCCGATCTCAACACAAGTCACCAGTGACAAAAGTGATGTAGTCTTGAACATCGAGTATCCCAACTGCAAGAAAGATCTATTGCAACCAGCAAAATAGATCTTTAACTATGAAACTGATTTACAACATTATCGCATTCACCCTTTGTCACCATGAATTGCAGCAGCCTCAAATTGCCAAGACAAGTTCCAAACAAGAAGATCACACGTCTTTTTTTGTTGCACGGGAGACTTTGAATTTTGATCATGGTTCTTGCGATCTCAATACCTGCTCCCAATACCTGCTCCAATCTTCTCTGCATCTCCAAGTGATCCACAAGCACAACCTCCACATACTACATCAGGGAAGTTTAAAGCTTTAGAGGTGGTTGACTAAAGTTACCACAATATTAAGTGCTAAATCAAACTATCATAGAAGCATGCAATGTATGCTGTAAATGAACATTCAAAACATTAAATATAATATGTACTTATAAATGACTAAAATCAAAATGATGGGCTTAACCTTCTGATACCTTTATTATGAATAGAGATGATATATCTTTTTTATTAATGACCAAATTTTTAAATAAAAGAAATGAGCAAGTTCAAAAACTGGTTACTTCAAATCAGAACATCTGAAAAAATAAACGTATGGAAAAGACCAAGTTAAATAGGCAAGCCTTGAGAGAAACTAAGCATGTCGTAGACAGCCACCCTTTAGCCAACTATCGACGCATTCTTTTCATATTGCTCAAAAAGCGGCAAAAATGCTTCATCTAAGAACTGGCACATGGCATGGCACATGGTATGGCACATGGCATAACAACTGATAAACGCACACAATGCGACACAAACAAAGCCTCAAACTAAGAATTAGGGTTAAGGTAATATCTTGTGCACAAAACACCAAATACTAAACTACTAAATAGAGCAAAGTATAGAAAAATAGCCATTCAGAATCTGCCGCGCTGCACCCGTAACAACCAATTAACAAATTAACACCTGGGTCTCTACAAGCACAAGACAACAAGGGATAGGCAAATATTTCAAGTTTCATAACCACTCCATGTCTATACACAAAACACCCGCTATTTAATGTCAGCCAAGCTTGAGACTACTGTGATCTCTCAATAACTTATAATTAAAGCTATCTTTTAGCAATAAAATACACTATAATAAAGTTGAGAGAATTATACAAGGCAGAGATGGTACCACTTTAAGAAGGTGTATGTCCCAAATCCCCCAAGCTAGAAGTTCACTTCTGAATTGATTATGAAGTTAGACGATACTGGCAGGCTACAAACCACTCCGCAAACCACAAATTCATATCAATAAAAGTCACTTATACAACGGCAAACAAAAGGTAGGCCACATCACCAATTAGCTAGCAATCAAAACCCCAGGTATACGGTAATATTTAAAAAACAAAGGCGAAGAAAAGGCATGCCACAACACCAATTAGAAATCAAACACCAGGAATACGCTAATAATATAGCAAAAGAAACAAAGAGTTGCAAAGAAAAGGCATGCCACAACACCAATTAGAAATCAAACCCCAGGAATACGCTAATAATATAGCAAAAAAACAAAGAGTTGCGAAGAAAAGGCAGGCCACAACACCAATTAGGAAAAAAATGAACAAATAAAGAGTTGTAAAGTAAAAAAAAAAAAAAAGATGGGCTCAGCCTCGGGAAAAAAAAAGGACAAACTGGGTACAACACACATCACGAAGTAAAAGCAATAAACAAAAGACCGAAGCTCCGATTAGCATCCCAAAACTCCAGAAAAGGGAACAAATGAAGAGGCCCGACACGTTAATTCAAGCAATCAACAATAAAGCCTACCCTTAAAATAAGTACAACCACAAAAGGACAGAGATTAATCGACACCCGCTCAGTAAATTAATCGTAAAAGAATAACGATAAGAAGTTGAAACGCAAAAGAAAATACGAAAAACAAAATTAAATAGGCTTGAATCATTACTTATTGTTCTGAGCTCAAGCTCAAGTTCCGCATCCCGAGACAACCGCAACCACAACAAATACAATCGACATATATAAAAGTGAAAATGTCAAAGTCCATCATAATTAGTCCTTCCAAGTTTACAGTGCATACGCCCCCTTCCTCAGTCAAGTCTGCCTCTTACAAATCATAGGCCTTGTCCACACCAATTTTGAGGGACCTAACTGAATCCAATTTGTGGCCACATAATGCTCTACTGTTCTACGAGCACAATCTAAGCAGGTTTATTAAAATTAAAGTAATGAGATTTCTTACTATGTAGATCCAATTAAGTTGGTATGTGACTGGGCCGTTGCTAAGATGGTTGATGGTCCATATTTTCCCAGTCGAGGTAAATCCAATTAGCTTGGTATAAAACGACACCCTAGCTTAAATGAATATGCACTTGCAAAACATTCACTAAGGTAACAAATTTATTCACATTAGTTGGATGGAAAATTATGGACCCAAGAACCCCGAACTCAAATAACCGGACTCGTTTGTCACGTATTCACTCTTGATAGTCTTTACAACACTATTTTCACTCACCACCACACCAAGCAGAACTCACCCCAACTGAGTCACAAGATGACTAAAGACTGTACCCTAAGCTAATATAATTGGTAAGTTGCCAATTGGGAAAAGATTAACCTATCCACAATAGCATGTCGCGTAGAGAGGGCAGCCAGTCTAAGGCTGGCGTACATGGCCTGTTGTATATCACTTATCACTCCGATCTCTTTTCAATTGAGAAGGGAACCGAGTGCTAAATGTATTCGAGTCCTTTAATAAGCGAGCCTTACACAAGAACTTGGGCAAAGAAAAGATAGTGCTCTCCAACGAAGCTAAATAAAAACAATATAATTTATCACTCAATCTCGTTTCAATTGAGAAGAGAACCGAGTGCTAAGTGTAGTTTAGTCCTTTCATAGTCGAGACCTTTAATAAGCGAGCCTTACACAAGACCTTGGGCGAAGAAAAGATAGGGTTTTCCAACAAATCTAAATAAAGACATCCAACAATTTACATGATAAAGGCTGGTCATTTTTAAGAAATAAGCATGCCTTCAATTGCACATCTTTGTAACGAAGAAACAAAGCAACAAAAGAACAAGTTCCCAATTAACAAACTGAATAATAAAAAAATGATATATATATATATATATATATATATATATATATATATATATATATTGTTGAAACCATTTCTAGATTAGATTGGTTGATGATGCCTTAAGACAAATTAATCTTATTGTTAATATAATGTGTGCCTCTTAAGTTTTAATCTTATAGCTATGGAAGCTCAACTAATCGTTCAAGGTTGCACAAGAAGATCAAGAGATGAAGATCGTCATTGTTAGAGTCATAGTGTTGTATAAGAGATCATTAAACTCAATTCATGCTAAGTACTTCAAAACTGACAGTGACATGTCACTGTGGTTTCTGGCTCTTAAATATTTCGAAAATGTTTAACTCTTGAAAATAGTTTTCCAAACTTTTGATCAACATTTTAAATTGCTAAAAATTCTGGTTTGTTCTTTATAATTGAAAGAAAGCTTTTAGTTGTCTTGGAGAAGAGGTAGCTTGCACAAAAAGACACTTGCCAAAAATGGGTTGTTTACTTTTTCTATATTTGGTCACTACCATTTATGCTCTTTCTTGTTGAAAAAACTACCCTTATTTTGTCTAAGTGTGGCTGCCAAATTAAGGTGACTAGTAAGCTTGATTACTTGTGCAAGTAATTCATTTGGCTTGCATAAGGGGTCATGGTTTCTTGTGCCTTAATTGACCTTCTTGTTGTTCAAGCTTCATTGCTTTAATATTTTTAACACTTGTGTACTTAATTGTAGTGTGTTATTTTAATGTGTAGTACACTCTACCTTACATTATAAATACCACACTTATTTCATTTGAACAAGTGTGCAACAACAAAATATTTTCAAGCTTAAAAGACTTTGAGTTTTTATGGAGTAAATTATCTTTGCAAAAATCATTTAACATTTCATACTTAATTGTTTTGCAAAATATTTTTCTTAAGACTTTTACAAAGAGCTAGTTCGTTGCAACAAAGCATGTATTGTGTTCAATGATCTCATGTTAGTACTTAATCGTTTTCTCCACCGTTTATTTTGTGAACATTTTAAGAAACACAAGTCTTGTAACAAACGAGTAGAACAAGTCTTAAGATAGAGTTATCTTGAGCAACTCGCAACTCGAAAGAGTTGGGGAAGTCTCTTGGCTGAGTAGCCTTGAGCAATAGCAACTCGAAAGAGTTAGGGAAGTCTCTTAGCGGAGTAGCTTTGAGCATAAGTCTTGGTGCGGAGTAGCATTGAGCAAATAGCAACCGGAGTAGGTTGGGGAGTTGTTTTATTATTCGAGATCTTTGTTTGTATGAGTTTACTTCAAAGATGTTTAATAAGATAACGTTGGATGTAGGTCACAGAGTAGTAACCGAACCAATTTAAAAAACATCTTTGAGTTTTGTATATTTCGTTTTTAATATTTCCGCTGCATTCTGATATCACTGTTGATTCCACTGTGTCATTTACTGGCTGAATCGTTGTTGAATACTTCTTACTTTTTAGTTCTAAGTGTCAACTTCTCCTTTCTTCTAAGTAGTGTCTTAGTAATCATAGAGTTTTTAAAGAAGCTTTAATTAAGCTTAAAATTTTAAATAGACACCTAATTCACCCCCTCCCCCTCTTAGGTGATCTCGCCCTTGACTCTTCAATTGGTATCAGAGCCTTGTGCTCTTGATATTGGTTAATTACCAAAGAGTTGATCCTATAGTCATGGACGGGAAACATACTAAGTATCCCATATTCGAAGGGGATAACTACTCATGGTGGAAACATCGTATGGAGCACTATGTCAAAAGCACAGATTATGAATGTTGGATCATAATTCAAAAAGGTCCCCTTGCTATAACGGTCACTAATGCTGATGGCACTAGTTCCGTAAAAAGTGAGGATAAGTATGTCGAGGCTGATTATCGTAAAGTCGAGAAAAATTCTAAAGCCATGTCCATTCTTCAATATGGCATCGGTGAACAAGAGATTAACCGGATTTCCGGATGTACCTCGGAAAAAGAAATTTGGGACACCTTAAGCCTTGCTTATGAGGGAACGTCTCAAGTTAAGAAGCATCGTATTGACCTTCTCATGCAACAATATGAGATGTTCAATATGGAGCGTGACGAGTCAATTAATAGTCTTTCTTCACGTTTTTCTAGTATTGTTAATGAACTTAAGAGTCTTGGACGTAATTTCGAATCCGAGGACATAGTCCGAAAGATCCTTCGTAGCCTAAGTGATAAATGGCAACCAAAGGTGACGGCTATAGAGGAGGCTAAAGATCTATCCAAATTAACCCTCAATGAACTAATGAGCTCACTCATGGCTCATGAATTAACTCTCATGAAGCGTTCGGGTGAATGCTCTAAAGCTAGAGGTCTCGCACTCAAATCAACCTCAAATGATGAGGAAAATGATGGAGACGATGAGCAAGCCATCTACTCTCGTAATATGGCGGATATGATCAATAGTCATGTTCCTAAACAGTTCAACAATTTTAGAAAGAAAGCTTTTCAAAAGAAGAGATCTTTTTCATCCGTTGTTTGTTTCAAATGTGGTGAGAAAGGTCATCTTATCAAAGATTGTCCTAAATGGAATGAATTCAAATCAAAAGATAAACGTGATTTGGCAAAGAAAGAATACAAACACAAAGTCATGTCTGCAATCTGGGGTATGTCTGATTCCGAGGAAGAAGAGTCTTCCGGGGAAGAATTGGATGTCAAAGTTTGCATGACAACTCGTCTAAAACTTGATGTTCCCGAGTCTTCAAATAGAGTGTCCGCAAAATGTCTCATGGCACATTCTGATGATTCTGATCATGATTCCGATAATGAGGTAAATAATCTCAAGACAAAGGTTAGATCCTTCTCCAAATAAAAAGTATGTTTAATGCTCGATGATCTACTTAACTAATGTCGTGAAAAGAATGGAAAACTTGAAGCTATGCAAACTCAAATTGAGGACATAGCCGAAGAAAATATTTGTCTAAAAGAGTGTCTAGATGAGACAGAGCAGAGTAACATCATACCTTCTCTTAAAAAGGAAGTCAAGAGATTAAAGAAAGAAAATGCGAGTCTTGTTAAAGGGGTTAATCTGTCTAATGTCACAGTGAATTCCACTGTGACATATGCTGTTAAAACTGAAAATGAGTCATTAATCCGACAAGTTGATAACTTAATAAATGAACGTGACTCACTCTTAAAGAACCTCACCTCATGTCAGAATCATGTTAAGAGTCTTGAAGAAGTCTATGAAATGTTGGTTGATGAGAATAATCATGCTAAAGCTGCTTTTGACAAAGTAGGACATCTAAATCTTGACCTTCTTGCTAAAGTTGAAAACTTGAATAAAGAATTAGTGGTTGCAAAAGAGTTTTACAAAAAATGGGAAGGAAGCCAAACTGTTTTAGACTTTCTTACAAGTCAATCTAAAAATGCTGAAAAGAAAGTTGGACTCGGTTTCAAGCACAACAACGTTCATTGTTGCGTTCGAAACCAAGACCCAAGCAAAACCGATTTTAGAAGAAGAAAGTATGCTGGCCTTCCCGAGTATATAATTTGCAATTATTGTAACAAGACCGGCCATGTGTTTAATGGTTGTGCTAAGAGATGGAATGACATTAATAAGAACATCAAAGTGGTTAAAAAGACGTGGATCCGAAAAGACTTGATTAATGATGTGATTCACAAAAAGGGGCCCAAATTCATTTGGGTTCCTAAACTAAAAGTTTGATTTCTTATAGGCATTAGTGAGAGGCAGCAACTATTGGTACTTGGATAGTGGATGTTCTCGTCAAATGACGGGAAGGGAAAGCCAATTTCTCTCACTACAAGCCTACAAAGGTGGCACCGTGACATTTGGCGATAATAAGAAACGTGAAATTGTTGCAATCAGGAAGGTTGGTAAGTCATCGTCACATTGTGTCGACAAAGTGTTGCTTGTCAAAGGTTTGAAGCATAATGTTCTTAGCATATCTCAATTGTGCGATAATGGCAATATTGTTGAGTTTTGTGCTAGTGAATGTCGTGTACTAGATGGAAATACAAGCGAATTTATTTTGGAAGGAAAACGTGTTAGAGACGTTTACTTGACTAATCTTTGTGCCTTGCCAAGTCAAACATTATCTTGTATGAGCGCTTTAAAGAACGACTCATGGCTTTGCCATAAAAGATTAGGACATGTAAACGCTAGAACATTGAACACCCTTAGAAAACTCGATCTAGTAAATGGCATTCCTAACATGAAATTCGACCTTAATAAATTGTATGAAGATTGTGCTAAAGGAAAACAAGTTCGATCCTCCTTTAAATCCAAAAAGTTTGTTAGTACTTCAAAACCTCTTGAACTTCTTCATATTGATTTGTGTGGTCCTATGCGAATAAGAAGTAGAGGTGGTAGTCGTTTCTTGTGTGTGATTGTTGATGATTATTCACGATTCGTTTGGCTTCTTTACTTGAGTTCTAAAGATGAAGCATTTGATGAATTTTTAATTTGGTTGAAAAAGGTCTAAAACAAATTTGATTTGAAACTCATATCTTTGAGATCCGACCATGAACCCGAATTTTAGAATTCATCATTTCTTACATATTGTGATGAGGACGGTATTAGCCATAACTTTTCCGCGCGTGCTACACCTCAACAAAATGGGGTATTGGAGCGTATGAATCGCACTCTTGAAAACATGGCTAGGACTATGCTCATTAGTAGTAAAGTGCTAAAGAATTTTTGGGCCGAAGCCGTCAACACATCATGCCACATTTAAAACCGTGTTATGATCCGAAAAATGCTTAATAAAACTCCCTACGAATTACTTAAAGGAAGAAAGCCTAATTTATCCTATTTGAAATGTTTTGGAAGCAAATGCTTTGTTCACAACAATGGAAAGGATAATTTGGGTAAATTTGATGCTCGTAGTGATGAGGCCATTTTTGTTGGATATTCGGATCATAGCAAGGCTTATAAAGTGTACAATAAACGAACTATGAAAATGGAAGAAAGTGTACATGTCATTTTTGATGAGTCTAATCTTTTTCATTCTAATGAACAGGAAGAGGATGATGAAGATGAGGACTTTGAGCTTGGAATGATTCGACATGACATGGATGGAGTACATAACAAGGAAGAGACCATTTCACAGTTGAATCCACTGTTAAATGGGGAGGCAGGTCAAAATTCAGGGGGAATGAATCCACTTTCTGACCAAAATGAGGCTAGTACATCCAGGGGGAATGGAGAACCACATGAACTTAATGAACAACCAGAAACGAACCCCCATTCAAACTCACCAAATGAACCAGATGTCACTATGGAACGCACTGTGACATCAGAACCCGAAAATGCCTCAAGCTCACAAATCGTACCTAGAAAGTGGAAGCACCAATCATCTCACCCCCTCTCAACCTTAACCAGTGACTTGAACTCGGGAAGAAAGACAAGAGCATCCCTCAATGATTTCTTTGCATTTCATGCGTTCCTCTCACAAACCGAAGCGACAAATATCACCATGGCCCTTGAAGATGCAAATTGGGTGATAGAGATGCAAGAGGAACTTAATCAATTCAAGAGGAATGAGGTATGACATCTTGTCCCTAGACCATCTGGTGTGACCATAATTGGTACCAAATGGGTCTTTCACAATAAGCTTGATGATTCGGGTAATATCTTAAGGAATAAAGCTAGACTAGTGGTGCAAGGATTTAAACAATGAGAAGGTATTGATTACAATGAAACCTTCGCACCGGTAGCTAGGCTTGAAGACATACGTATGTTAATAGCTTTTGCGGCTCACAAAGGCATCAAACGTTTTCAAATGGATGTCAAAACGGCTTTTCTAAATGGTTATTTAGAAGAGGAAGTCTTTGTTGAGCAACCACCGGGCTTTATGGATAATGATTTTCCAAACCATGTTTTTAAATTGGACAAAGCACTTTATGGTTTAAAACAGGCTCCAAAAGCTTGGTATGATCGCTTGTCAAATAAAGTTTCTTTTAGAAAATAGTTTTGTGCGTGGATCGGTTGATAAGACATTATTCATAAAGTCACAGTGCAATGAACTGTTAATTGTGCAGATTTATGTCGATGACATAATTTTTGGTGCTACTAATGAACTCCTTTATTTGTACTTTTCGGAACTAATGAAATCTGAGTTTGAAATGAGTATGATGGGAGAACTTGGCTTCTTCCTTGGGCTACAAATCAAGCAAACTCAAGATGGTGTGATGATTCATCAACAAAAGTACATAAAGGAGATGCTAAGGTATTCAGATGCCAATTACGCCGAAAGCGAGTATGTTAGTGCCGCATTGTGTTGCGCGCAAATTCTATGGGTTCGACAACAATTGAAAGACTATGGTATTGTATTCGATTCCACTCCTATTTTTGTGATAATACAAGTGCCATTAACATTTCTAAGAACCCGATACAACACTCGAGTACTAAACACATTGACATAAGACATCACTTTTTACGTGATTATGTGGAAAAAGGTCAAATCCGTCTTAAGTTTTGTAGAACCGAAAATCAAATTGCCGACATTTTTACAAAACCGCTTGAAAGAGAACAATTCGTAAAACTTCGGTTGGAAATTGGTTTGTTGGATTGCGCATAATTCTATGAGTAGACGATTTGCCTCAATGATTGATTAGAGTGGTTAATACATTTAAATGTGTACATATTTGATTAAGTGTGTTTTATTAACCATGTTTGAATGTTAATTAACAAGTATTATCCTTTGTGTAATAATGTGACATGCATAGAGCCAACAAAACAACTCACCAAAATATCACATCACCTTTCCTCCTTCTTCATGCCTTAACCATCCCACATATAACCTCCCTCATACCTTCCATAACACTTACTTTTCTACTTGAAATAATGCCTCCCAAGAAAGCCCAAATCAAAACTGTCAAACAAATTCGGGATTCGTTCAAACCAAACCCCACGGCATCCTCTACATGTTGGTTGTTATGTGATTATCAATGAAGTTGTAGAGAACATTGAGAAAGAAATGGAGGAAAATGAAAAAGTGTTTTGGAGAAGAAGAAAACGAAGAGGAAAATGAGAAGGGAACCGAAACAGAAATCGAAAAAAGAGATTGTTAAGGGAAAAGAAGTTGAATTAAAAAACAAAAGTGATGAAGATGAAATGATTGAGAAAAAGAAAAGGAAGGGGAAAAACCGAGTTGAATGAGGAACAAATCAAGGAGTTGAATGATCTTTTTGATGATGAAGACTTGTTCAATAATGGTGAGAAAACCGAATCGAAAGCAAAAATCCGTCAAAAGAGAAGTGTGACGTTGGGAAATGCAAAGAAGTAGTGGAAGTTCGGATGGAAACTACGTAGTTGAAGACTATTCTTACCGATCTTACCAAAGCTGGGAAAAACCGATAATGGATATGATGATGAGGACGATGACATGTCCTAGACCTCTCGGCCCTACTCTCTTCTTAACCTATCATTTTGCCTAACCAAGCCTTATATTATTTTGCTCATGGCTATATGTTTGTTATATTGTTGCATGAACTTGGTAGTATTTGTTTAATTTTCTTGAACTATGTGGTTTGTAAACTAACTTTGTCACTTTGTTGCATTAGAATGTTATTCTTCCTACTTGATGATATCAAGAGGGGGAAGTTGTTAAAATTGTGTGCATGTGTGATCCAATAACTCTTAGGCTTGCGTTCACCGTAAATATGTTAGCTTAGCGATTTGAAATTTTACTTAAGTTAGTACAGACTTGACCAAAGTACCTTGATCATGTATGCGTCTTATCTTGATCATGTTTTGACTTGTGATATGTTTAGACATGTGAACCTTGACCATAGATTGAGGGGGAAGAACACATTCAATTTTATTTGTCTTGCCATCATCAAAGGGGGAAATTGTTGAAACCATTTCTAGATTAGATTGGTTGATGATGCCTTAAGACAAATTAATCTTATTGTTAATATAATGTGTGCCTCTTAAGTTTTAATCTTATAGCTATGGAAGCTCAACTAATCGTTCAAGGTTGCACAAGAAGATCAAGAGATGAAGATCGTCATTGTTAGAGTCATAGTGTTGTATAAGAGATCATTAAACTCGATTCATGCTAAATACTTCAAAACTGCATGTCACTGTGGTTTCTGGCTCTTAAATATTTTGAAAATGTTTAACTCTTGAAAATAGTTTTCCAAACTTTTGATCAACATTTTACATTGCTAAAAATTCTGGTTTGATCTTTATAATTGAAAGAAAGCTTTTAGTTGTCTTGGAGAAGAGGTAGCTTGCATAAAAAGACACTTGCCAAAAATGGGTTGTTTACTTTTTCTATATTTGGTCACTACCATTTATGCTCTTTCTTGTTGAAAAAGCTACCCTTACTTTGTCTAAGTGTGGCTGCCAAATTAAGGTGACTAGTAAGCTTGATTACTTGTGCAAGTAATTCATTTGGCTTGCATAAGGGGTCATGGTTTCTTGTGCCTTAATTGACCTTCTTGTTGTTCAAGCTTCATTTCTTTAATATTTTTAACACTTGTGTACTTCATTGTAGTGTGTTATTTTAATGTGTAGTACACTCTACCTTACATTATAAATACCACACTTATTTCATTTGAACAAGTGTGCAACAACAAAATATTTTCAAGCTTAACAGACTTTGAGTTTTTATGGAGTAAATTATCTTTGCAAAAATCATTTAACATTTCATACTTAATTGTTTTGCAAAATATTTTTCTTAAGTCTTTTACAAAGAGCTAGTTCGTTGCAACAAAGCATGTATTGTGTTCAATGATCTCGTGTTAGTACTTAATCGTTTTCTCCACCGTTCATTTTGTGAACATTTTGAGAAACACAAGTCTTGTAACAAACGAGTAGAACAAGTCTTAAGATAGAGTTATCTTGAGCAACTAGCAACTCGAAAGAGTTGGGGAAGTCTCTTGGCGGAGTAGCCTTGAGCAATAGCAACTCGAAAGAGTTGGGGAAGTCTCTTAGCGGAGTAGCTTTGAGCATAAGTCTTGGTGCGGAGTAGCATTGACCAAATAGCAACCGGAGTAGGTTGGGGAGTTGTTTTATTATTCGGGGTCTTTGTTTGTATGAGTTTACTTCAAAGATGTTTAATAAGATAACGTTGGATGTAGGTCGCGGAGTAGTGAGCGAACCAATTTAAAAAACATATTTGAGTTTTGTCTATTTCGTTTTTAATATTTCCGCTGCATTCTGATATCACTGTTGATTCCACTGTGATATTTACCGGTTGAATCGTTGTTGAATACTTCTTACATTTTAGTTCTAAGTGTCAACTTCTCCTTTCTTCTAAGTAGTGTCTTAGTGATCATAGAGTTTTTAAAGAAGCTTTAATTAAGCTTAAAATTTTAAATTGACACCTAATTCACCCCCTCCCCCTCTTAGGTGATCTCGCCTTTGACTCTTCATATATATATATATATATATATATATA
>JAIUZE010023123.1:0-16462 GCA_022085475.1 Heliosperma pusillum
CCTAAGGAGACTCGTGGATATTACTTCTACAACCGTCATGAGGACAAAGTGTTTCTGTCTCGTGATGCTGTCTTTCTAGAATGCGATTTCGTTTCTAAAAGGCAGAGTGGGAGAAAATTCGAACTTGACGAAGTTCGAGAGCCACAAACCGAAAATGAAGTGGAGGAAAACGTTCCCTCCTCGTCTGAAACGGTTATTTTCCCTAGAAGGTCAGGTAGAATTAGTTATCAACCTGATTGTTACCTTGGATGTATCGAGGGAGATGGTGATTTATTACTTTTTGAAAGTGATGAACCCACAACCTACAAGTCGGCCGTTTCTAGTCCCAACTCCACGCATTGGCTTGAGGCCATGCAATCCGAAATGGATTCTATGTACGAAAATCAAGTATGGGACTTGGTAGACTTACCTGAGAAGGTGCGACCTCTTCAGTGCAAGTGGATCTACAAGATCAAGAATGGAATAGATGGACATAATGATATCTACAAAGCTAGATTGGTGGCAAAAGGCTTCACTCAAGTTCATGGTTTACACTATGACGAAACTTTTGCCCCAGTCGCTATGCTTCGATCCATTAGGATTCTCTTAGCGGTTGCAGCATTTTATAACTATGAAATTTGGCAAATGGATGTCAAAACCGCCTTCTTGAATGGGATTCTAGAAGAGGAAGTGTACATGACACAACCTGAAGGTTTTGAGGATAAATCCCACCCTAAGAAGGTATGCAAACTTAAGAGATCCATTTATGGTCTTAAGCAAGCATCAAGGAGTTGGAATCATCGCTTCGATCATGTAATTAAACAAAATGGATTCACTCGAAGTGTCGAGGAACCATGTTTATACATGAAGTTTAGTGGGAGCAAAGTTACTTTCCTTATCTTGTATGGGGATGACATACTTCTCATTGGGAATGACATACCAATGCTTACTTCTACCAAGGAGTGGCTTGGGAAACATTTCCACATGAAGGATTTGGGAGAGGCACAACGCATTTTGGGTATCCGGATCTATAGAGATAGATCCAAGAGGATACTAGCATTAAGTCAAGAAGCTTATATAGATAAGATTCTTGATCGGTTCACAATGAAAGACTCTAAGAGAGGCTTTCTTCCAATAGGTCATGGTATCACTCTGAGTAAATCCCAGAGTCCTACCATCACCGAGGAGATTGAACGCATGAAGTTGATCCCTTATGCTTCAGCAGTTGGGTCAATCATGTATGCTATGATGTGCACTCGCCCTGACGTCGCCTATGCTTTGAGCAGGACGAGTCGTTATCAAGCCAATCCAGGTGAGAGTCACTGGATAGCCGTAAAGAACATCCTTAAGTACTTACGAAGGACTAAAGATTCGTTCTTGGTGTTTGGAGGAGAGACTGAGTTACGTGTAAAGGGTTACACGGACGCTAGTTTCCAAACTGATAGGGATGATTTAAAATCCCAATCGGGCTATGTCTTTATGTTGAATGGAGGAGCCGTTTGCTGGAAGAGCTTCAAGCAAAGCGTGACTGCGGATTCTACAACAGAAGCTGAGTACCTCGCGGCATCAGAGGCTGCAAAGGAAGCTGTGTGGATTCGGCAGTTCTTGGAAGGACTAGGAGTAGTCCCTACTGCCACAGACCCCATCACGATGTATTGTGATAACAGTGGGGCTATCTTTCAAGCAAAGGAGCCCAAGTCTAGTAACAAGTCTAGACATGTACTTAGGAAATACCATGTAATTAGAGATTACGTGGGGAGGAAGGAAATAGATGTATGTAAGGTTGGGACAGACGATAACATCGCTGATCCTCTAACCAAGCCTCTTACAAAGGCTAAACATGACAGTCATGTCGTCTCGATGGGATTAAGACGAGTTCCTGAATTTCTCTAGATTATGTGATATGTAATAATTGAATGTTGTATCAATGTTTACATATATGATAATTGCATTCGTTGTTCGAGTTTTATATGAGCTCTTTTATTTAGTATTGACTAAATTTTATTACTTTGTTTTATCCGAATTGGTTATAAGAAAGTTTGAACCCAATTCAAGTGAACATGATGAACTAAGTAATTGTCCCTAGTCATTTGCATAAGGTGACGTCTCGCAATGACTAGATTGTAAGTCGATCGATGGTTGGTTCAGCACCATGGAGTCATGGAGATGACTGATCGTTTACATAGACAGACTGTAGAGACACTATGTCGGACAGTGACCATGATAGAGTCCCTTATCAAAATTGTTGAAGCCTGGTCGTGGCGGGGATTTCTATTATATTCCTATGAGTCGATTCTTTAGACTGGCGACCATTCACCTGAGTCGGTGTATTTTCCGATTGACTTTGGTTTTTGTCCTAAGTCGTGCCGTAAAAGGAGGCCGATGGGCATCTTCTGGGTCATGGTGATTTGCATTATACAGTGTAAGTTGGGTCAACAGGAATTGTCCACCCACGTTGGGTATTAACATCTTCGGGCCACTCGAGGAGTAGTGACTGGAAATGCATGGCCACGCTCGGAAGAGATCTATGGTAGATTTTCCGGTCAGACAGTTACTCTCCAGATCGAGAAAACCACTCAATTTATTTTTCCAATCGCAAGTGCGACCTGAAGACACCTTGCGATGAGTGGGAGGATGTGACGCTAAAGTGACAAGAGAATTGGTAGCACACAACTTGTCGAGACAAGTGGGAGATATTGTGGGAGTAGGAGTCCTCCGCAATAGTGTGGCTACATGCACAACTTGTATCGGACAAGTGGGAGATTGTTGGAGCAAGTGTCCTCCACAATAGTGCCTTTATATTATAAATCTCATTTTGGAATATTAGTGGGATGACTAGTATTTTGATACTCCACGTCAGTTGATTAACGTAAATCGATAACGGTCAGCTGACTAGAGTTAGACGTTATTGTCGTATGACGGCGGTAATCAACTGACCCCTTTCGGTCACACCTATAGGATGAGAACCAAACAGAAATCTAATTCTTTGTATACGATACAAATTAATTAGTACTTTATATATATATTTGATATGTGTTTAGTTACGAGAGTTAATTAATGGAAATTGAGTTACGAACTCATTCCGAATAAGTTTATTAGTCAATTATAAGATAATTGACTGAATAACTTTTACGTCCTTTTAATATGATTGAATAAGATTTAATTTAATGATTAATATTTAATTCATTAAATTAGTTGAGGTTATGCATATACTTTGAGGTAGAGGTGATTAGTTAATTATATTTACAAGGAGTTGTAAAATAATCTAACTAGGCATTGTGGGACCCATTATATATTGATATAATGATACAATATCACTTAAAAGTTAAGTGTATATTATTTATTAATTTGAGTCATATAATTGTTATATGATCAAATTAACCCTTAATTATACAAGATAATTAAACATATGATTATAAGTATTTGTGGGACAAATATCAAAAAATCAAAATGGACCACATGACACTAGTAGGTGCCGAAAAAATGGTAGTGTACAACATTATGATTGTTGTTTCTTGTATTACACTACAACATGTGATCATGTCATGTTTATGACACATGATCATGTCCTTATTCACTACTACACTCAACATTTTTGCATGGGATTATTTTAAGCAAAATAAGGGCCACCAAGGCTTGGTATAGCCGGACCATGTGTCCTTTAAATGGACAATTTTGTTGTTCATTTTACTTGCTTGTTCATTCTTGTTTTGCATACTTATCTCACTACAAATCCTCATCTCTCTAAAACCTCTCAAACACTAATATTTTCTATTACTAGAGTAGTAATAAAATCTCATATTAGTTCATCTTTTCACTTGTGTTTTCTAGTCAAAAACTAAGTGATTAGTTTGGGTTCTCTCTTGGGTGCATCTCAAAGGAGGTCTTCTAATTTGAAGATTACAAGGAGGATCATCTATTTCTTTCTAGCACAAGAACAACAAGAAAGGTGTTTCTTGTTGTGCCCATATAAACCGAAATTTCCCAATGTAAGGAAATTTCTTCTTACTTTTTATTATGCATTTTAATTTGCATGCATGCTACATAGATCTTTATTAAACACTAAATTAACAAGTAATTTAGTAACTAATTAGAGGAGTCTAATTAAGGTCTATGAACTTTCATCATCATATAAATCCCCAAAGGAAGTAGTATTCCTCCTCACTTTACTAAGTCTCGGAGCAAAATGAGCAAGCTTGTTGAAATCCGTAGTGAAGTCTTGTGCTGACAAGTTACCTTGCTTAAAGTCAATAAACTTCTTGAGCCTTTGTTGCTTAAGCTCCTTAGGATAGAATCGACCTTCCACTAGAGCTTTAAAACAAGCCCAGTTGAAATCATCTTCAAGAGTAGCGGTGGCGCTAGTAATAGCCCACCAATTATCTGCTTCCCTTACAAGGAAGTGCTTTGCGATCCTCACCTTGTCCTCTTCACGGACTTGGTATAGATCAAACTGCTTCTCCATCTCTCGGAACCATTCTGATAGCTCTGTAGGGTCCGGCTCTCCACCGTAAGGTATAATCTTACTCCTAGCTATTTGACCTGCTACCCAAGCGTAGCCTCCTTGATGATTATCTTCTCTTCGAGGGGGAACTTGGTTGGCTAGAGCAATAGCCGCATCCTGTTGATTCTTCAACACTTGAGTAAGAGCTTCCAGCATAACATTCTCTACTACTCGAGGTCTAACCATCTTCATAAGAAACAAAAACAAATTAAGTTACTCCTATCAATTAGCATAAACAAATAGACTACCAAATATAGTCCTTAACTTCTACCCATCTCTCAATTATTATTTCAAGGTCAAGTAGTTTAAGTTTAGGGTTCACGTGTGTGCGTCGGGAGCGATAAAGCTCTGATACCAACTGTGACAACCCTCGCGAATGCGGAAATAAAACATACAAGCATGTTATTTAATTAGCGGAAATACGGTATTTTAAAAACCTTTATACATGCAAGATAGGAAATACGACGAGTGTCAAATATTAAAAACCAAATACAAAATACTACAAGAGACGTAGTCTCTCAAAGTGTCAACAAAAGACCAAGTTATTTAGCAACTAGCTAATAAACGTCTAGAGGTGTTTCATCCAGGGACAACGCCCGCTAGGTCACACCCGAACCCAAAATATCAAGCAAAATGCCATCCAATCAAGCAACCTGTTCATCCATGAAAAACATGAACGCCACAATCAGTGGGGAGTAACTCCAGGTTCTCCTAGCCATATCACATTAAACGTACATAAAAGGAAATACAAAAGTAGGAGCTTGCATATATAGAAATACATGTGAAATACGATAAGGATAGATAGGCAATTCAATATATAATGATAAGAGCATATGAAGTACAATCCATAACCATCATGCTATATATAGACTCGGGGAAGACACTCTTAGGCAACCGAATACGCTCACTAGGGCTTACATCTCACCGATAGGGGTATAAGTTTGATAAGATTGAGACTCGACAGACAAACCATGCCAAGTCATGCGAAGATCATAAGTAATCAATCATATAATCATCCATTCAAACGTACAATACATTGAGGACATCTCTCACGGTAAATGAAACGCACTAGCACCGTGTACATGGCAAGTATGATAAAAAGGCATCCACAGGATACAACATTTCCTTGAACGCATACACGATGCTACATTTCGTATATGTAGACTAATTTCCTCCTGGTAGCACGGCGATATAAATATCCGGTCCTAGTCTAAACCTGGCCAGACTCTCGGAATAAACCATTTTCCGATTTGTTATGCAATGACATTTCGCATCCAAGACTCGGTCAATCATAGACGCCGAGTACCCCAAATTCGGTCGATATTCACGAAAGAGGCGGAAAAGAGCACAAGCCTCATAACTAGCTGTACGCTACATGCAAATGACACCACCTTGCAAGTACACAACATTTGACGGCCGGGTCGATCAACACAAAGCGTTCGCCTCCCAACAACGTCGTCGTATGCCCACTAACACATGCAATTAAGCAGTAAGGATACATCCCCGTTCCGACATTCCAGCCTTACGAACGTGGAGGTAGCCAAGGGAATGAGAGTACAAAGCACATAGAAAATTAGTGCTCAAACCGTAACATTTGTAAAAACAGACTCAAAGTGAGACATACCAAAAACCGTCACAAAACATGCGATACAAGCTAATGAAATATCATTAATTTAAAACATTAATAATAAAAGTCATTCCGTAAATTTATACGATAAATGAACCATCGGAAATATTATAAATGAAATCGTAAACAAAAATTACAAGGAAAGTCCAGCAAGTGCCAGCCGGTCAGGTGGACCGGCTGCCGGCCACCCGGCTGGTACCATAAGTTATACGAAAAATCCAATGAAAGAGCAGTGTGTCCCAGCCGGTTAGGTGGACCGGCTGCCGGCTACCCGGCTGGGACCAAAGGTACATGAGAAAAATAAAGGAAAAGTAGGGGTGTCTCAGTCGGTCGGTTGACCGGCTGCCGGTCGGCCGGCTGAGATCAATTTCATGCTTCAAAATTTACGTAACATGCAAAAATATACAGCCAGTGCCCCAGCCGGTCAGCTGACCGGCTGCCGGTCGGCCGGCTGGGGTCAACTTCACACGAAAATGCCAATTTCACTAAGGCTCAACATTTAACAATCATCAATTATTATCATAGATCATCAATCCTCATATGAATTCTCAATAATCAACAAGTATCATTATCAACACAATTTCTAAGCTTACCAATCATATTCTAAATTCGATTCCTAGCCTAGAAAACACGTAAAACACGTAAATGATATCGAGTAACCCTTCACCGTTACCTTTTTGCGTCTTTACTCCGCGTCAATGTCCTCTTCAATCAAGAAGTAGTCTTTGTCGGGATCTTGGAGGTCACCACCTACAAATAGTTAATAAAAGATGAATATAATTCACCTTGAGAAAGACGGATAATTTGAAAAGCGAGAAAGACAGTAATTTTATTACCAATACGGATAGAGGAAGATGAGAGGGAAAGAATAAGACGAACTTACGTGAATTTGAGCGAGAATTGAAAGAGTCATGACGATTCTAAGACGGATCAAAATGGAAGCTAGGTTTTTGGGGTTTTCTTAGTGAGAAAGAAGGTGTTTGAGTTGTGAGGAAGTTAGGGTTTATGAGGGAGTATGAGTGGAGTAAGTGGAAGAAAAGTCAAGAAAAGTCAATGACGCCTTAAGACGTGATTCACTTTAAATCTCGCGTAAAATCCAAATACGAACTTGGAAATTCTAAATTCGACACGGGAAATTTAATTCTAAACTAAAACTAAATTTCGCTGAAAAGTATCCGTAAAAATATTTTTACTATAAAAATAGGGTACAATTGCGGGTGTTACAAAATGACACTCACTAGCACCATGTACAATACCAAGAAAAGTCAATGTAAGTCCACGGGATATGGCGTTTCCCCGAACCATATACGATAAGATGTTTTGTATACTGATAACGTACACAAACATTACCACGGGGTAAGACGTTCCCCTGAACTATTTGCAATTAGACGTTTCGCACAGACATGACTCTAATCCTCTCGGTAGGACGACGATAATAATACGGTCCTAGTTTAAACCTGGGCACACTCTCGAGATAAGACGTTTCTTGATTCGACATGTGGTATGACGTGCCACATCCAAGACTCGATCAACACAAAGGACGTCAAGTACCCCAAATTCGGCTAAATCACACGAAAGAGGCCGAAAGAGATCTATAGTCAAAGTCAAGCAAGTACGTTACATGCAATGACACCACCTCGCAAGGATACAACATTTGACGGTCGGGTCGATGAACGCATTGCGTTCAACTCCTAATAACGTCATCATATCCCCACTAACAAATGCATACAAGCATCAAAGATACACCCCATTGCTCCGACATTCCACTCTAACGAGTATGAAGGTGTAGCCGGGAAATGAGAGTTCAAATCATCCAATAAACAAGACTCGATCGGATTACTCAAGGTATACAAGACTCATATGACTAAGACATATGATTACAAACATAGAAAATGCAATATAATGATAAACATGTAAAACATGGCCAAATCATACTTTGAAACCGCTAATTAGACATGTGACAGTAATATATACGTTCATAAACATTTGAATGAAGCTAACATGGTAGTTTGACAGTAATATATTCATTTTCATATGTTATAATCATTCACTTATCTACATCTACCTCGTGTAGAGGATCAGTTCGCAGACGCTCTTGCGAAACTTGCAGCCTTGATCAATATGCCAGACAACGTGATTCAAAGGCCTTTATGCATCGAACGACGGTCAGAACCAGCCTATGCGTAACAACCTAGAGACAAAGAAGAGAATCCAGAGGAACCCTGGTTCCAAGCCATTCTAAACTTCAAACTCAATGGTACATACCCACCAAAGATAGATAAGAGGGGACAACGCGCCATACGTTTACTAGCCTCTCAATACTTGCTTATGCAAAGAGAACTGTACAAAAGAACGCCTTTTGGTGTCATCTTGCGTTGCCTTGATTGTTCACAGGCATAAAAAGTAATGGAAGAAGTTCATGATGGAGAATGCGGCCCTCACATGGGCGGTCCCATGATGGCAAACAAAATCACACGTCTAGGTTATTACCAGACGACTATGGAGTCAGATTGTATTAAATATGTCAGATAGTGTTACAATTGCCATATCTTCGGGGATGTGCATCATGTTCCTCCTTCATTGTTCTACACCATGACCTCTCCTTGGCCATTCGCTGTTTGGGGAATCAACATCATCGGAAAGATTACTCCAGATAGAACAGGATGTCATTGTTTCATCCTGGTAGCTATCGCTTATTTCATGAATTGGGTCGAAGCAGCATCATACACTATTCTTAACTCTAAAAATGTGGCAAAGTTCATACAAACCAATTTCATCTGTCGATATGGTTGCCCACATGAAATAATCAGTGATAATGGATCACACTTCTAAGTAGCGACTGAGCAATTGCTAGCCAAATACAAAATCAAGCATCATCATTCCTCGCCTTAGAGATCTTAAACTAATGGCGCGGTAGAGGCAGCTAATAAGAATGTCGTCACAATCCTCAAGAAAATGATCGACAATTAACGTAATTGGCGAAGCAAGATACCCTTTACCTTGTGGGGTTATCGCACTTCAGTTAGGACGCCCACTGGGGGCCACTCCTTTCTATCTAACCTATGGAATGGAAGCTGTACAACCAATAGAGTTGGAACTCCCATCTCTGCGCATTCTCTTAGAAAGTCAAATCCCAGAAGCTGATTAGAAGAGGGACAGATATGTTGAACTCGTCCTTTTGGCCGAACGTAGACTGCTTGCATTACACAATGTAGAGACCAATCAAGCACGTATCAAACAAGCATTCAACAAACGAGTTAAATCCAAGAACATCAAAGAAGGGGATTTAGTGCTCAAATCAGTCTGAGCTCTCTTACTTGTCGATCCACAAGGAAAGTTCAAACCTAACTGGGCTTGACCTTTCTTAGTCAAATCCATATTCTCAAGGGGGGCAGTTAGATTCACAGACCTACACGGGAATGACTTTGCTAACCCTACCAATGTAGACCAGTTGAAACGGTACTACCCTTAGCATGCATTAGGAAAATACGCCTCGCGCAACCCCACGTGACGCTCATGCAACACGAAATAAAACCGGCCCCTGGCCAGTTTAATTTAATGTCGTTATGCTCTAGCATTTTGACATTTGGATAATCCTCATGTCATCAACTAACTTGAGTTGTACTTCTTTTGGGAGTAAGTAAAGCACATGTTACCCTCTTTTAAGTTCATTACAAGCTCTTGCTTTGAACAATTATTCTTTTACATTTTCTCGAACTACTCGTAGGGGTTGATTCCATTTTTTGTAATGAATTCGTAGGCAATCGTTCACAGGCTTCAACCCGCTATTATCCAATAATTGTAATAATATGTCACACACATATAAAGAAATGCTGAAATAAAAGCTAAAGCTAGGCATCTAAAAATCCCACCATTTATTACAACTCAACTAAAATAATAATAATACTAAATAATAAAACTCACTAAGGCTATTCTTCCATGTTGCCCTTGCCTTTGTCACCTTTCTCATACTTCTTGTCTCGCCAAGAGCCAGGCGCTTCTGCGTTACCTCAGACCTAATCACCAATGGTCTTTCTCGAGGTCTAGCATTACCGTGTCTATCTATCACCACCCTTGCAGCATGATTAGTCCTCGATCACTTCGCTAGATGCATGGCCATAAATCCGGCTTCTTCTTCCCCTTCAGTCAGATATTTGGACTTCTCTTTACCGCTTTCATATATCTTATAGTCCACAAGCTCACGATTCCTTAGCTTCTCACGCTCTTCTAGGGAACAGTGTCAAGTCTCGGGATCCAAGACGGAGCCAATAGGAACGCATATGAACCACATATTCCTTTGCACCCATCTAGCGGCCCATTCCCTACAAGAATCTGCACTATGAGCCAAGGCAGTCTGAAGAACAGTGTCAAGTCTCGGGATCCCCTGTTTCAGGCCCACTTCCCTTACCAGTCTCTCCGAAAATATACATACAAGGAATTTCGTGCCAGGAATGCGAAGTGACTGAGTTGGGTCTAAGGATGATGATAGGGTAACTACTCTGAGATGCCACCACGGCACAGTCCATCGAAACAAGGGGTCGCCTTCTCCTTCCAGCTTATTTTCCCAGTAGTTGGGAATCCTCGTGAAATCAGCCATATACAGCTGGGTCCTCATGGTAATCGATCGAGCACAATATCCTTGAACATTAACTAGGGGCTCGATCAATCACATGCGCTCCATCAACCATATATGGAGCAAGCAAGAATGTCAAAAAAAAATTTAAAAAAATATAAAGACGAACGAAAAAAAAATCGAACAAAAAAGAAGGGTTCTTACGTGCAAGATGATAGGACTCCCTAGATATGGAAGCTCTCGATTAGCCTTTCTGTTATCACGGCCAAGGATAATCAATCCTAAGCAAAGACAAGTTGGGCTCTTGCGCAGCTCCATTTGTTCCACCAAACTCAAGAAAAGAGGATTCTCTCTCATCTCCTTGTCAATGTGCCCTTAGAAAATATAGCCATGCAGAAAGCAAAACCCAAAGGCCCGGCGCCTTGCAACATATGATAAAGAAGGGTCTTCTGTATTTATGAATATCTCCATAAAGTCATGCATACGGACACCTTTTGAGGTAACATATCGGTCTAGCTCAACTTTAGTAAATCCAAGGAGGTTCCTGAATTTATTCTTATACCCTTGGGATTTAAGGGGTATAACTGGAGCATCTTCTGGGTCCCATCCTCCAATGGCAGATATTTCTTCAGGGAAAGGACAAATATCGCCTCCAGGAAAGGCAAATACATGTAAATCTGGGTCCTAATATTCAAGGCAAGCATCAAGGAACAGATTTAGAACTTTCACCATCCATGTCATGTTTCTTAACATGGGTGAACTCATTTTCCTATTCTTTGAAACTGTTTTCAAAGGCGTCCATTATATTGTAAGATTTTTGAGATTAGAGAATTTTTATGTGAGAGACAGATTATTGAAGGAAGAGTTGCGTGAATAAAACCTTCAACCGAGCTCGCTATATATACTATTCAAATTTTTCTAATTTTAACCGGGGTCTGATCAGCGCGGGTAATCACGAAGCAACAGCTGCGCCCTTTCGAAGAGTCGCAGCTCTTGTTGCGCGTCTTCCTCAAGCCCTTTCTCAGCATTTCCAGGTTTGGCACCTTCTTAATTCATGTTTATCTATGATTTCAAATTCTTATAGGATATGGTATTGGCAAATATAGCCGAGTTCCAAGGTTTTTGGATTCCGTATTCCTTGTCGGGTTCAGTTTTCGAGACGATAATCGACACTTTCACCAATTACGCACACTTATTCATTTTCTTTCCTTTTCTTTTTAGGAAAATCATTTCATTTCCATTTTTCCAAAACTTATATATTTCATTTTATTTATTTAGGGGGTAACCCTCTCTATTGTCGGCAATATTTTCACACTTTCACTTTTCATACATTTTTTTTCGCATTTGGTCATCTTCAGGGACTCATTTCGCGCTAGTTTAGGCTACCGATATGTCACATGTAAATTGTTTGAGTAGATTATTTGGTATATAGTACATGTGAATTATTTGAATTATGTGTAAAATTTGGCAGCATGACGGCAGAAGTTGTCAGCTACCAAACCTGTCTTTAAGCTAACTAGCAGGAACAGAAAATCGTCCAGCAAAGGTACTCAGGCCGTAATAACACGATCGAAAATGGAATATGTACGTCAGAATGGGAACTTTCCCCCTAATACCAAATCAAAAACTGGGGGCTTCTGCCCAAAACAAATCCAAATGTACAACAAATCAAAAACAAAGTTCAAAATATCCAAAATCTACAAACAAAACAAAGATGGTTTATCCTCATCGCCAGTAAGCCCAGCTAAAATCTCGAGGGCAGCAATCTCAGCATCCCGGGCCTTCAGCTCCCTCAAAAGACGAGCAATCTTCTCTTGAGACTCCGTTATCTCCGCCCAAGACTCTACCAGCTCATGCTCCAAGGCTCTCTGTGAAAGAAATGCCACATTTCAGTCAGTCATTTCATTTCAAAATACAACAACAACAATAAATGAAAAGGAAATGATAGGATCCTACCTGTCGGTCCCGACCACCTACGAGTGCCTCAACGGCTATAGTGCGCAACCGTTTGGCCATCGTCCACAGTGCAACGTGCCGAGACAGGACCACCTACATTCAAATATAAATAAACGTTAAAACAAATGCATTCCTATGCAACAAAGATGGTTATGGATTGGAAGCTCACCCTCATCCCGAGGTGCTCCCACTCCTCAAGCCATCTTCGGTCACCGCTGCACTGCACTCACGAAGCTTTGAGACTGTTGTCGGGCCAGTCGCATCCGTGTACTCGATCACCTCTGCGTAAGCTGGGGGCTCGACGCCCGCCACCTCAATATCTTGCAAACACCAAATGGTTCAACAAGTAATTTATCATTTCTCAAAATTCAATATAACAAGAAGCTAGTAATGCTTACCAAGATGGGCCAGTACGCCAATCTTCGGCGAAAGAACCCTGCTTAATCATCGCCAGAAAGAAGGAGGGCGTCCCCACTCAAAGCAGCCAGGTCAGCCTCTTTCTCAGCGTCAGAAGGCTACCTAAACATCGATCCTGGAGGATTGAAGGGGACCGTGAAAGCATCACGAGAGCACTGCCGAGTGAAACACTCGCCCAAGTACTATACGGGTGCCATTGGCGTCCTCAGCAACAACAGACTCGAGCTCCTAGGACTTAGAACCTCATCCGCGAAAGCTGGTGCGCCCGGGTACTCAACCCTAGGCCTCAGAACCCATTAAAACAAAGAAAGAAATGGGTCATTCCTATGATCTAGTTCTAGATGATGATAAGAAAAAGGATCATTCCTTATGAAATTTTCTCCAAAAATGAAAGACAGAAAAGAAACAAGTCGGAGGTACTTACGTGCTCCAGCTGCAGGGCCTTCACACCCCTCCTGCAAACATCATAAGAAGAACGCTAGCTCTTCTTACGGCACACCACCCAGTCTGTCACAAGTGGATATGCCCTCGGCTTAGGCTCTGTCCCCTTGGGCGTGAATCCCGGAAAGTAGGAGTACACCCACGCCTGCAAAAAATTGGTAATAACAGTATCAATGTCAAAATCAAATATTGATCTTTTAATCAAAACAATATTATTGATCTTTCAATAAGGATCAAAAGGAAGGTTCATACCTCCAGCAACAGTCCAGGACCGACTGTAGCACGAGAAGTCCCGTTCTCCTTCAGCTCCCGTTCTCCCTCATGGCCCTTGATGGCCACTCCAAGCTATTCTCTCCACACGGCAAACCAGAAATCATGCCGTAATCCTCTAAGGTGACTCCGAGCTCCCCAAATGGCATATGGAAGGTCGAAATCGTGTCCCAGTAACGATCCAAGAAGGCTCGGATCAGGCAAAGGTTAGCCCAAATATTCATTGCCCTAATCGATCTCCAAGCCCGGATCAACTCTCTGAAGGCTCCTCCCGCGATGAAAGCTTTCTCCTCTTCGGTCAACTTCTCATACGCCTCCGTCATAATCATGTAGCCGGAAAATGACATCATGTTCCCGGCTTCCTGCAATTGAAATCAAGAATATCATTTAGTATTATATTTTCAAAAGAAGTGGCAATCGGATATGGAAGGAAAATAAACACAAAGGCTTACCATGCTCTGTGTCGTCCTGTAAGACATGTGGCTCTCTGCTGCACAAATGAGATGTCTACCATCCCATTTCTCAGCCCACTCATGTGCGCCCGCTAAATGGTGTCCAACTCATCCTGTAGTAATCCTCCTCCGAACCTCCTCCTTAGCCACCCCAGTCTTGGATACTACCTCGGCTCTTCACCCACACGGGAAGAAGAAGGCTCAGGGTCTTTGTCCATAGGATCTCTCCCTGACGTACAAGGAATGTCACCTGCACAATCCTCAGCGGTTTCAACATGTCAACATTTCAAACGTGTCAAACATTTTAAGTAAATCCCCAGCGGTTTCAAACAATGTCAAGCACATTTAAAGACGTTTCTGTTGGAGTAAGTGTCCTCAACAATAGAGCGATCACATAATTAAATCTCAATAATAAGAATACAAAGGGATGATGAATATTATAGTCAACTGGTCAACATAAATCGGTAACGATTGGCTCAATTGAGTTTGACGTTACTGTCGTATGACGGTGGTGATCAGTTGATCCCTTGAGGTCACACCTAAAGGACAATCCCCTAATCATGTACATTAATTAATTGTATAGTGATACAGATTAATTAATCCCTTAAAATGAACCAAGTTCAAATTGTGAGTGAGAAATATATCTTATTGTAATATGATTAAATAAGATTCATTTTAGAAATTTAATTGTTATATTACTAAGAATGCATTATGTTTATGAAACATTTGAGGTAAGTTAATTTGGTCAATTATAATTACAAATTGTTGTAGATTATTTTAACCAAATATGAGAGGACCCATTTTATTTACATGTAATTATAAAATGTGACTTAAAATGTTAAGTCTAATTTATTTGTTATGAAATTGCATTTAAATTGGTTAAATGCACATTTATAAGCAAAATTACATGTTATATGTCACATGTCACACTTGTGACAAATGACAAATTGCAAAAATAAAATGGACACCCATATTACATGGGTGAACCGGTTTTGTAACAACCCGAAAAGTACCCAATTTGTCTAGTAAAATATCTTAAGGATACTTTTCAGCCTGTTTAAGTTTTAAAGTGGAATTTATTGTTTCCAGTTGAATTTTGAAATTCCGAGTTCGTATTTGGAATTTTTGAGAGATTCCATGAGAATCCCGTTTTTAAGCCAACTTTGACTTTCGTTGACTTTTTCCGACTCGCCTTGTAATTTTGAAGACCGAAATTTTATTTAAAAAAAATAATATTTTTAATTTATTTTTATTAAGATTTATTTGGATTTATGAAAATTTAATATTATTATTTTGAATTTATTTGGAATTAAAGAATAACTTTTACGGTTTAATCCCGAACATCATGTAACTATTCCAGATTCATCTAAACCAGAAACAAACCCGAACCCGACTTGGCATGAGTAACGCCCATGTCATCTTTTTCACTCACATAGATCTTTTGGATGTTCGATTAAACTAATACAATATCGAAGATTTTGTTAGCTTTTATTTTAAAAATTAATCGATCCGTCTATTAATTACGCAATAATCGCTCAAAATCAGACCCGTTTTCTTCCTCCTATCCACACTGCACTCCCTCCTCTAATAGGACTTGATATTTTCCTTTCTTTTGATTACAATAACATAATATCTAGATATTTGGTTTAATTAAATTAATATCTAATTATATCTAATCAATTATCGTAATATAATTATTAAACCCGAGTCAATTCCGTAACAACAATTTCAAAACCCGACCCCATATTTTCTCTATATGTACACGACTCACTCAATACACTTACTCACTAACTACTTTTCATTTTACAATAAATCAAATTAGGATCTAATTAACACCTTCTTTAATCGTTCTTCATCGTTCTTCGTCGTTCTTCATCGTTCTTCGTCGTTCTTGAGCAAAATCATCATAAAACCTTCATTTCTTATTCAAATCCGTCCTAACTTATATTTCTAGAATCTCCTCTTCGCTCTCCATCTTCAAGTACGGTTTATTTTCAATTCCGTCAAAATCGTTTTCAACACTTTATTTATGGAAAATCAAGTTTTAATTCTAATAATGTTTTTCTTGTCATTTCTTATAGGGGAAGATTTTGAAGACGAGTTTGGTGACTCGTATATATTAGGGGAAGAGTAGAAGACGGGTTTCTTAGTTTATACTTCTTATTTTGGTGCTAATTGATTTTTCTAGCTAAGGTAACGATTCCGAGTTACTCGACGATTAAATGTTACATAGCTTTTGTTCTTTA
>JAIUZE010023124.1:0-28497 GCA_022085475.1 Heliosperma pusillum
TCTGCCTCATGTTCAACTCTTTCTGAGTAAAAATGCACCTCAAGCTTTTATGATCCGTGTAGATTCGACAATGAACTCCAATAAGATAATGTCTCCAAGTTTTCAATGCATGTACTACAGCTGCTAACTCAAGATCATGAGTCGGGTAATTCAATTCATGAACCCTGAGTTGTCGAGAAGCATAAGCAATGACTTTTCTATTCTGCATCAAGACACATCCCAAACCATGCTTAGAAGCATCACAATACACATCATAATCAGCTTCATCATCTGGCAAAGTTAAAACCGGTGCGGTAGTCAATCTCTTCTTTAATTCCAAAAAGGCAATTTCACATTCATCGGTCCAGATATACTTTGCTTCCTTCTTTAGCAATTGAGTCATCGGTCTTGCTAATTTAGAGAAATCTTTCACAAACCGACGATAATAACACGCTAAACCAAGGAAACTCCGAATCTCGGACACATTTTTCGGACTTTTCCAATCCACAACTGCCTCAATTTTTGCTGGATCGACCATAACACCGTCTTTCGAAATGACATGACCAAGGAAAGATACCTCGGGCAACCAGAATTCACATTTGGAGAAATTAGCATACCACTTTTGGCGTCGAAGAACACCCAAAATGGTTCGAAGGTGATCGGCATGTTCTTCCTTAGATTTCGAAAAGATCAAAATATCATCAATAAATACCACCACACATTTATCGAGGTACTCCCTGAAAGTACGATTCATCTGATCCATGAATATTGCGGGAGCGTTGGTCAAACCGAATGGCATCACATTAAATTCGAAATGACCATACCTCGAGCTAAAAGCAGTCTTGGGCATATCTGCTTCCCGAACGGGAATTTGATGATAACCCGATCTAAGATCAATTTTTGAGAAAGTAGAAGCACCCCGTAACTGGTCAAAGAGATCATTAATAAGAGGAAGAGGATATTTGTTTTTGATTGTGACACGGTTCAATTCACGATAATCAATGCACATCCGCATAGAACCGTCTTTCTTCTTGACAAATAGTACGGGCGCACCCCAAGGAGAAGCACTAGGCCTTATAAAGCCTTTCTCAATCAAGTCATCAAGTTGGATTCTCAACTCTTTCAACTCCGAAGGCGCCATACGATAAGGAGCTTTGGCAATTGGTCCAGTTCCGGGAACTAGATCAATGGAAAATTCAACATCCCTTTCAGGAGCAATCCCGGGTAATTCATCGGGAAATACATCGGGAAATTCTCGAACAATAGGAACATCTTTCAAAGAAGGAAGAGAAGAATCAGAAGTAGTCACTACACATAGAAATGCTTGATGACCCTTCTTCAGAACATTCAACATTTTCATAGCTGAGATTAACTTCACACTAGCTCGCTTTCTAACACCTTGATAAGAAACACGAGCACCCAAAGGACTTTTAAGAATAATCTTCTGATCACGGCACTCGAATCGAGCATGATGAGTAGATAACCAATCCATGCCCAGAATAATATCAAACTCTTCAAGAGGAAACCGTAGAAGATTAGCCGGAAATATAGATCCATTTATGGATATTGGAATGTCGGAATGAAGATAAGAGCATGAAAATACATCTCCGGACGGTAAAGAAATAGGGGTAGTTTCTCCGACTGAAGCTTTAAGCGGTAACTTATCGGATAGTCTCATTGAAATAAAAGATAAAGAAGCTCCCGTATCAAACAAAATTATACACGGAAACTCATAAATTGAGAACATAACCGTCACGATGTCTGGCTGAGCATCGGCCTCAGCACGGCTCATAATAAAAATTCGACCCTTAGGTCGCCCAGAAATAACCGGTGTAGAAACCGTACCCTTCCTCTCAGGACATACATTGGCCTTATGCCCTGGCTTCTGACAAATAAAGCACACAAACGGCTTGTTGAAGCAACCAACACCAGGGTGAATAGGCATCTTGCATGTAAAGCAGATACGACCTTTAAGGTCATTGTTGTTGCTCGGCACAAATGGACGGTTTCTCTGATTTGCCAGTCCACTCTGAAAGTTTCTCCTCTTGTTTGGAAAAGCGGGAGAAAAGGAAGGTCGGGAAACAGGATATAAGGGTCTCTTGCCATGAGAATTAGGAGCAATATAAGAAGTACGAGCCTCTTCGGCAATCTCCCGAATAGAACTCTCCGCCCATAAAGCATCATTATAAATAGAGACGAAAGAAGTAGAACCCCTACTTATCTTCCCCTTCACCTGAGGAGATAGCTTTCCTAAGTAAAAGAAAGCTTTGTCCTCCTCCCTCGAAATAAGTCGAGTGGCATAATGAGCCAACTCGTTAAACCTTGTTGTGAACTCTTGAACAGAAAGAACTCCCTGCTTAAAGTCCATGAACTCCTTTAGCTTTTGCTGTCTCAACTCATCCGGGTAAAACCTCGTCTCCAAAAGTTCCCGGAAACGAGTCCACCCAAAATTTGGCTCTAACTTAGCAGTAGGACCAGAAAGAGTCCACCACTGATCTGCCTCCTTCACTAAAAAGTGAGAAGCAAGACTGACCTTGTCCTCTTCAAGGACATCATAAAGAGAAAAACTCTTCTCCATATCTCGTAACCACTCAGAAAGTTTAACGGGATCAACTTCGCCATCGTAGGTTTTGGCTTGGCTCCTCGATAGCTGTGAAGCAACCCATGTATAACTCCCGTGTCTCTCACGGTCGGGAATAGGAGTAGGAATCGGATTTGCTTGCTGGTTTTGCTGATTTTGCTGGTTTTGGATAATAACGGTAAGAGCTGCTAAGATCGTGTTGTCAATTCTCGGAGGCATCTTGCAAAATAAAACACAGATTAGTACTTATCATTTAGCAAGAACAAAGAGACTACAACATAAATCATAATCTACCCATCTTACCCTTCTATCTCACGGTTTATTATTTTATTAAGGTCAAGTTATTTATACAAGGGTACACAAACGTGCGTCGGGAGCAAAATAGCTCTGATACCAACTGTGACAACCTCAAATTTGCGGAAAGAAAAAAATTATTTAAATACATAAAAGATAATAAAACATAACGAAGGTGTCATAAAATAAAAAGGGTCGTTACAAAACGGAAATAATATTCTACAAAAGAAATATACAAGACGGGAGACATATCTCCCGTATAAATACGGAAATAAAAGAGTGTATAATAATATACACTCTAAGAACCGAATATAGGTCCAAGGTAAATACTTCGCTCGCTAGCTCGTCAATGTACCCCAAATATGCATCACCACCTGTTCGACCGCATTAAATATAAACACGGAAGCCACAGTAAGTGGGGAGTAACTCCGAGTTCTCCCAGCCACGAAATGTCGAGTTTAATTAAACATGAATAACATAAAAGCAATGTATATGGAAAATACAAAACCTTAACAAATAGGATATGCTTTTCATGTTATGAACAAATAACTAACATATAACCTAGCATATGAAAGCTATCATGTGAATCCGATAATAAACTATAACACGAGGTAGGGAAGCTGGTATGCTAGCTCAGAGGTTCCTCTCAGAAACATGGCCGTGATACACTCAAACCCTAATCAACACGTAATCATGTGAATCAGTTAACAATCGGTAATCCAAACTCTATCAATCTTAGCCGGCTGGCATCTCACCTTCTAAAACTCATAGAATCATACAAACATGAAAGACCAATACGTCTACAAACAGGCATAAGTTCTTAGAACCGTCAATAGTCGACTTCTGTAACTCGAGGCTATACCACAAGGTAGGAAAACATCCTAGTCCTAGACTGATCAGACCTAGCGACAACAGCTATTCCATTCCCCGTCCCATGACATAACCGTACATGAGAAACTCTACTAGGCGACCCCCTAAGCAGAGATGGCTAGTACTTAAGCTGGCTCCAGTCCCAAAACGGATCAGGCAGCCATGCCCCGACTTGGAGATAAGCCCCCCAGGCCGAGACACAAAAGCTATCAAGCGGTGAACTATATGCTCGTTAAAGATAGTACGGCCTATCAATGTCATGGTCCAAGCTACTCATTTAGAATTAGAATGGTCAAGACGCCATATACTCATAATTCTCTATGGGTACTTAGTCAACACGACACCAAGCATATAAACAAACAGTCACGGAAAAACATCCTATCATGTGACTAATTGCATATAAACATCATATTCAAATATCATATCGCCTCATATCTACTAAGACTAATTCATTAATTAAATACAACCGTACTTGAAGACAAATCCCCGACCCGAGTCCCGCGATGGGTCATCAGTCAAAACGGGGCTGACTAGATCTTAGTTTGACCAAACCCGTTTGGTCAAACCGGCTAGAAACAGAGTCCTTACCACGTAGACTTAGACATAAAAGTCAACATATTCATTACATGTTATTTTATTAAAACTTCTAACATGCGAATTAATATATCATACCAAAACCCGTTTGACTAAAAGGATATTAAATTAAACTACGATCTCGTCTTATAATTTCTAACATGTGAGAAATAATAATTTAATGAAAAACCTTTTAATTAAATATTTTACTTATTAATATTTCTCGCTTGCTAATTATTACAAAACGCGATAAAATAACAATAACTCAAAAACCGTCACAAGTCCCAAAGTGGGACCCACGGGCTGACTTTTGGGCCGAACCCAACATGGGCCTGAATGGGCCTACGGGCCTGTTTGGGCTGTTTTGGCAGATTTTCCAACTTTTACTAAAACCGTTTCTTAATATTTCCCGCATGCTTTAACATAATTAAAACCCGTCAAAACAACAACCAAACAATCAAACATCGACACAACCCAAAAACCAAAACCCGGACCCACCATGGACCAACCCAGACCGGGTCTGAACCGGCCTGGACCGGCTGGTTTGGTCCGGTTCACAGCCCTTCTCCACGGCCCATTCACACGGTTCAACAACCACAAATTCCAAATTAATTCCAACATGTTTTTAATTAACAACATCCATTTTTAAACATCCAATTCAACCATCAATCATACAAAAATCATGCTTATGAAGAAATCATAAAAATATGTCAAGAACCAATAATATGTTTATAAATTCATACAACATAATAAAATTAACAACTTATCATGTTACTAATTAAAAATCATAAATAACCATAACATGAACAAAACTAAAGATGAACCAAAAACTAAAGAAAACAAAAGCTATGTAACATATATCCGTCGAGTAACTCGGAATCGTTACCTTAGCTAGACAAGTCAATTAGCACCAAAATAAGAAGTATAAACCAAGAAACCCTCCTACTAATCTTCACCCAAAATATACGAGTCTCCAAACTCGTCTTCAAAATCTTCCCCTATAAGAAATAACAAGGAAAACATTATTAGAACAAAAATATGATTTTCCATAATTAAAGTGTTGAAAACGATTTTGTCGGAATTGAAATAAAACCGTACGTGAAGATGAGAGGAGCGAAGAGGAGATCCTAGAAATATAAGTTAGGACGGATTTAATTAAGAAATGAAGGTTTTTTTTATGAGGATTTTGCGCAAGACGATGAAGAACGGATGAAGAACGCTCAAGAACACTCAAGAACGATTAAAGAAAGTGATAATTTGATCTTAATTTGATTTGTTGAAAAATGAAAAGTTGTTAGTGAGTAGTGGAGTGGAGGGAGCCGTGTAAATATAGAGGGATTAGGAAGTCGGGTTTTGAAATTGTTGTTACGGAATTGACTCGCGATTAATAATTATTTTACGGTAATTGATTAAATATAATTAGCGATTAAGTTAATTACACCAAATATCTAGATATTATGATATTGTAATCAAAAGTAATGAAAATATCAAGGCCTAAGAGAGGACCAAAGGAGCCGTGTGGTATGGTGAGGAATCGGTCTGATTTTGAGCGATTTGCGTAATCTTCGTTGACGGATCGATAAAGTTAATAAATATCTAGATATTATGATTAGTTTAATCAAAACAATTAGAATATCTAATTGTGAGTGGAAAACGATGACATGGGCGTGTGACTCATGCCAAAGTCGAGTTTCGATTTTGTTTCGGGATTTGCGATGACTCGGGAATAGTTAAATGACGTTCGGTTAAAACCGTAAAAGTTATTCTTTAAATTCCGAATAAATTCAAAATAATTATATTAAATTATGATAAATCTTAATAAATCTAAATAAAAATAAATCAAAAATATTATTTTTTTAAATAAAATTTCGGTCTTCAAACTTACCAGTCGAGTCGGGAAAAGTCAACGAAAGTCAAAGTCGACTTAAAAGTCGAGAAAAGTCAAAGATGACTTAAAAGTCAAGAAAAGTTTATGACGACTTAAAAGTCAAGAAAAGTCAAAGATGACTAAAAACGGTCTTTTCATGAAATCTCTCAAAAATTCCACATACGAACTCGGAATTTCGAAATACGACTTGGAACAAAAAATTTCTATTTTAAAAACTTAAGTCTGCTGAAAAGTGTTAGTAAAATATTTTTACTAGAAAAATTAGGTACTTTTCGGGTTGTTACACGTCACCTCAAATGAGTGACAAGGGACAAAACACTAAGTTCATCATGTTCACTTGAATTGGGTTCAACCTTTCTTTCAACCAATTCGGATAAAAAAAGGATTAAAATTTAGTCAAACTAAATAAAAGAGTTTTTAATGAAACTCTAACAATGAATGCGATTATCAAATATTTGGAAAAATTGATACGCTATCAATAATTTCATATCTCATAATCTCTAGCAATTCTGGTACATATTTCAATCCCCATTGAAATGACATGACTATCATGTTCAGCCTGCAAAAGGCATGGCTAATGGATTAGCAATACTTGCATCTTTCCCATCGTTCTGATTGCTATTTCTCTTTGTCCACGTAATCTCATATTACATAAAACTTTCTGAGTACGTGTCTAGGTTTGAATCTAGACTTAGAACTCTTGGCCTAAGGTAGCTCCCACTGTTTTACCAGTATAATAGGATAGGATATACAGCTATAAGAACTATTTATATTCCCTCCAATACTGTCGAATCCAAGCTACTTTCATATGCATCATCATATGACGCAATGTACTCCATTTTCGTTGTGAAATCCGCAATGATAAACTGCCTGGAACACTTCCAGCGGATACATGACATTTATATTTGAAAATGTCACTCCTACCTGGAACCTTTCCAATAGTGTTTTCTGCTTGGAACTCTTCCAACAGACAAATCTTCTATAAAACACAGCCAGTTCGTGATTTCAAATCACTTTGATTAGATTGGAAACTATAGTCTGTGTAAACTCTTACACACAACTCACTGTAAACTCCAAACACATGGAACATATTTTTAGTCCTTCGCAAGCACTTAAGGATGTTCTTTATGGCTATCAAGTGACTCTCACTTGGATTTGATTGCAAAGGACTTGTCATGCTCAAAGCATGCAAAATGTCGGATTGAGTATACATCACAACGTATATAATTGATCCTGCAACGGAAGCAAAAAGGAATCAATTATCATGTGTTCAACTTCCTTGAACTAGTCAAAGATCTTATCAATATAATAATTTTGACTCAACACTAATATCCTTTTAGATTTATCTCCATAAATGCAGATATCTAAAAGATGTATTCTACTTCTCCAAAATCTTTCATCATCTAAAATGATCAATATGTCTCCACATATAAGACTAATGAAAACCATATAACGCCCACTAAACTTCATGTATTCAACATAATTCCTCGAGATGTCGAGAAATATTTTATGACATGATTGACACACTAATTCCAACTCTTTAGTGCTTACTTAAGACATCCTCTTAAGCTTGCAAAATTAACTTAGGATAGTTAGGATCTACGAACCCATAGGTGAATATAAAATATAATACCTCTTCTAGAATCGTATTTAAGAAGGTGGTTCTTGAGGTCCAATTGACATCATACTATTATGATATGCTGTAATCGCTAAGTATATTCGAATGGATCAAAGAATTAAGGTTGGTGCAAAACTCTTTGCCTACCAATTTATCTTTGAGAACATTTTAAAGTTCATCCATGCAAATTTCGATCTTAAAAATCAATTTACATTGAAGAGGTCGTACTTCTTCAAGTAAAATTTACCAGGTCACACACCTGACCAACATGCATGGAGTCCATTACGAATCGCATGACTCTAAGCCATACCAAGAAGTTGGGATTAGAAACAATCTTTTATAAGTCACAGATTAGAATTCATCACTATTAAGGAGTGATAAAATTCCACCTGACCTCTTAGGTTCCGAAGAAACAACTATTGAACAAGCAATGAGGAAACTTTTTTCGGACCATATGCTCAGTTTGTGGCTCTTGAAACATTTTCTCCCACTCTGTCTTACCAAGAAATAATCGTATTTTTATTGAAAGACAGCATCACGAGTCACAAACGCTTTGTTCTCGTGGTTAATGTAGTATTATTAAGCACTTGTTTTATTCGGAAAACTTATAAATTAGGTACGCTACCTATCCATATCGTATATAAAATAAAATCCGACTGTTTTAAATGTGCTTTGATATGGTGGGAAAAGAAATAGCAGACAAAAATATTAAGATCCCAAGGTTAGTCAAATGGCTCAGTTTGACTTGACAAAGACAAAACCATATCGTATAAGGTTCTGTTTCTCTATGCAACAACACCTTATCTCATAATGTGTGTTAGAGAAGTTAACTTGTGAAACTATTTCACAATACTTTTGGTGAAAATCAAAGTCAATACTTAGATCTTTACAGTTACGATTTGCTCGTAAGTCCACTATCTAATATTCTTGGTGGTTAACTACTTCACATTGAAGCTCTTTGAACTTTTCAAAGATTTCTCTTGGCACCTCATTAAGTAGAATCAAACACAATATCTACTTAAGTCGTCGGTAAATAAAGTGAAGTTGTCATCACCATCTCTGGTTGTGCATGTTATTGGACCACACATATTCTTATGTAATATGGCCAATAACTCACTAGTTCGATTTCCTTTTAAATAAAAAGGGCACGAATCATCTTGCCTTGAATACAAGATTCGCACGCACCATAAGATTCAAAATCAGATGGTTTAGGGATAGTTGTCAATACTAGCCTCTTAATGTGCTACACAATCCAGAATTAAGATTAGATTAGGGTCACCAATTTTGAGCCTTTTACAATCTATATGACAAGTAATTACTAGTTTAGGTCAAGAATATAATTACCTTTGATTGGTATGGGATAACCATTGACCAAGTATAGGCATAAAAAGATACAACGCTTGTTCTATTCACAAAAGTGAAACACTTGTGTCGTACACTAAAGTGGATACTATATTCTTTATTTGGAGGTCATGAATATAATAACGTTTATTAAAGTATACCTCTAAATCAAAAACTAGATTGATCACATTATAACTTTTATATGTCTCTATAGAAATAAAACTACAATAGTTATATTTCCCTTTTAGGTCGACATTTAATCATGGTTAGCCATCGCACGAATCATTATTATATTTATTGAATACATTGATGAAAACCATAATGGGTATCTAATACCCAAAAATTGCATTTAGCAAAATAAATGTCGATCATATAGATATTATGGGTGAAAATAGTACACCCAATTTCTAACTCTTTAGAAAACTTGGGGCAGATTCTTTTCTTGTGTCCTACACTGTAAAATAGAATCGTCAAAAGTTGGGTTTGACACCTTGATTGGGTTTTGACTTTACTATTCAAAATAATCTTGCCTCTTTCCCTTGCCTTGTGCCAAACTCGTGCCAACCTACTCTACTCTTGAACCTCGTCTTAACAATTAAGAATATAAACATCATTCTTAGTGCTCCCACTCACTTTCATGAATCTCTACTTAGACAAGTATATTAGAATTATTGTGAAGACTATTCTTCATTTCATTCATGGTTTTACCTTCAAAAGGATAAACCTTTCATGAAGTGACTACGGTATTTGGTTATTCACGATTTTAAATAAATCGATTAACCTAGTCGTCCCAACTGATTTGGCCTCTTTTGAGGTAAGCCTCAATAAGGAGCATAATGACGACATACCAAAATACAAATATTTTCTTTGGAGCAAAAATTTGATGTACCATTGTTATAAGAAGACGCCACTAAAAATCAAAACGTTTTTGACTAAGTGTGACTTATTCATACACTCTTCATAAGAGACATTTGCAATGGTGAATATGAGGATCAAAAGAAAAATTCATTTTGTCATTAGCTACGGTGGTTTAAACGGAGATTGCAATCAAAATACTACCGTATAAAATAATGGAAACTCCTTTCCACGAATGAACGGATTTACAAGTTCGTAGAAGAATAAATATTTGTCATTGCGCGAATAAATATGAACGGAAAATAAACATTCATTGCTTATATATAATTTACTTGTAAAACAATTTTAACAAGTCACTCATATAATGACCCCTCACGAAATTATATAAGTGATTCCAAGACCCATATTTAGACAAAAATAGTCATCGCATGCTACCTTTATCTAAAAGTGGTAGGTCAATACTTGACTAATTCTACACTTAGAACTCTTGGTTGACGAATTTCAACTAAATCCATCTCCTAGTCCCAAGATAACGCTTATCTCGTTGAGTCCAATCCAATTTTGGTTTGTGATCGCATCACCCTACTTACCCGAGGTAAAAAAGGAGCCACGAGCGTGGTAGCCCTAATGAACACGGGGTTCATAGGTGCTTCAATTGGTAAGGCTAAATCTCAATTTTTTTTTTTTAAGTTATGTGAGAGGTCTTGTCAATTTTATTATTAATTCCCTATAAGCGAACTAAGTCGGTGAATTTTGAATAACTTTAAATTGACAATCGAGTAATAAAAATGCATGTTGGCGATTTTGGCATGTGCGGAAAAACATAAAGCAAGCAAATAATAAATCCTAGTATAGCCACCTAGCTAATCTAATTAACTAGTAGATTACAAAATTGGAAACCAACTCCTTGGCCCCTTGCCTCTTCATGGCACCGTCTTTTGGAACACCGACTTCGGGAATCTCCTTCTTTATAATAATTAATTACAAAAAGATACAAATAAAATTACTATTATACATTTGATCTAAAAATGAAATGAAATTATTACAAACGGCGATACGAGATCGCAAATAAAATTACAACCGAATCGGTATTCCCTTACATTACGGGTAATACCGATTAAAATAATCTAGGCCATACTAGGTACAACTTGCATTAAAAATTAAATAAATGACATTCATTCATTCAAAAATAACAACATAAATAAAATGCTGTAAAAATCATGCCAAAATCGCCCTTAACACTTATCATGCTCATTCTAGCTCGGTTTTATGGATTTTATCGATTTTTAACCATTAAAAATCAATAATCAACACTTAAATCGTATTTAAGCTCAAACTAATTATCTAAACTGATTTAGAACTCAAAATTAGTCCCCACTAACTTTGTATGTATCTAATTAGTTCGAATCGATCGTATTTGCTAAATATAGAGGTTTAATTATAACATTTATGAAGTAAACCCAAAATAAAATATAAAAATCATAAAAAAATTGAAACAAAAAATTTTGTACATTCTGGAACATTTACAGGAACTATAAAAAACATAAAAATTTGTCCAAAAATTTTGAATAAATTTTATGAACAAATAACATAGTATTCAACGGTTTTATCAAATAAAAACCATTAAATATAGTAAAATAGTGAAACAAATTATAAAATTTTACCAAGATGATATAAATCAGATTATAAAATGTACCAAAAATTTTCAAGACCAGAAAAGGACGTTTCATTTTTATGATCATAATAATCTCACTTTATTGACTTTTATCTTATAAAAATCAATCATCATGCAAAACTTAATTAAAAGTCACGAAATTTTACATACACTATTTTTAATTAACTTTTAACATAAAACATGCATATTAACATGATTTAAAGGCCATAAATCAAAATAAATAGCAAATTAATCCATAAAATCACCAACTTTGACCACAACCATTTTGAGATCAGTAGGTATGCATGCAAATCAAAAATTTTGTGCAAACCATTTTTGAACACAAACTTTCAATTTTACCCAAGTTATCGTATAACTCGATTTTAATGCTTAAAATCGACATGCATGTAACAATTGAGCTCTGATACCACATGAAAGTCCTAGACCTCTAATTAGACTCCTCTAATTAGTTCATTAAATTACATTAAGTTAAGGATTTAGGATCTAGTTATCATGCATGCAAATATAAAAGCATAAATATAAAGATAAGATGAAATTTCCTTACAATGGAAATTTTCGGCCAATATGGGGCACAATAAGAACTCCTTCTTATTGTTCTTGAGCATGTATTTAGTGGATGATCCTCCATAAAATAACCTCCAAAGTAGAAGGTCTCCTTCTAGTTGCACCCAAGATTAAACCCAAATAATCTTACCTTATTATTAACTAGATAATAAGTAAGACAAAATAATACTAATATTATTGTATTACTACACTAGTAATATGTAGAGAATATTAGTGTATAAGAGAGTTTAAAAAGAAGTTGAGTTTAGAAAGAGAAGTGAAAAATAAGCAAAATGAAGTAAAGTAGTAATCAAATAAGAACAACCATTGTCCTTATATAATGGCCTTTGGCCGGATTCCATGAGCTCAAAATGAGCCTTATTTTGCTTATTTTAATTCTCATGCAAATAGGTAGTGTGTAGGATTATACATGATCATGTTCATTTGTCATAATCATGTGTTGTAGTGTGTATAAAGAAAACAACCATCATTATGTTTTCCACTACACTATTTCGGTCCACATGGTAAAATGTGGTCCATTTTGATTTTTGAAATTTGTCCCACAAATACTTATTAATCATATGCTTAATTATCTTATATAATTAAGTGTTAATTTGATCATATAACAATTATATGACTCAAATATATACTTAACTTTTAAGTGATATTTTACCATTATATCAATCTATAATGGGTCCTACAATGTCCAGTTAATTTATTTTACAACTCTTTGTAAATATAATTAACTAATTACCTCTACCTCAAAATATATGCATAACCTCAACTAATTTAATGAATTAACGATTAATCACTAAATTAAATCTTATTTAATCGTATTAAAATAAGACGTAAAATTTATTCAGTCAGTTATCGTATAATTGACTAATAAACTTTAGTGAAATGAGTTCCTAACTCAATTTCCAATAAATAACTCTCGTAACTAAACGTACATATCAAATATATGTAATGATATTATTAAACTGTATTGTATACAAATAATTAGTATTCTATTTGGGTCTCATCCTATAGGTGTGACCTAAAGGGATAAGTTGATCACCGCTGTCATACGACAATAACGTCAAACTCTAGTCAGCCGAGCGTTACCGATTTACGTTAATCAACTGACGTGGAGTATCAAAATATATTAATCATGCCACGTATATTCCAAATGAGATTTATTATATAAATGCACTATTGTGGAGGACACTTACTCCAACAGCCTCAGCCACCACATATCAACATGTACCTCTCCACACTTCACACTTCTCTTCTTACACTTCTCTTTAGATTAGAAACCCTAGATTAGGAGGAGAGAAACCTAGCCTCTCTTCTCTTGTCTAGATCATTTTCTTCCTCCTTTTTGTCCTTAGTTTCTTAGTTTATTTCTGTCTTTTCTACATCAAATCCTTAGCCTAGATCAATAAGAATTTCATCTTTGTAATCTACTTTGTCTGGTTCAAGCGTTGTAATTCGTGGATCGACAATTCTATGCAAGGAATTTCTATTATGGTTGTTTGTAATTCATCATTATCGTTGTTGATCGTCATCTAGGTATTCCTATTTCACCCTTTCTTTAAAGTCTTTATGTTTCCTATTTGATTGTTATTTCCTTTACATGTTATTGTAGATTCAATTTCAATATCGTTGTAATAATTTCATTTCCCTAGATCGTCAATTTAGCGTCGTTATTATCGCCAATTAAAGAGTCTTAAAATATTGTCAAAACCAAATAAACATGTCTATCCTAGTTTTTATTATTAACATCATCTTAGATTTAAACATCACCATGAGTGAGTAGTCGTTTTTCTAGGGTGTAGGGTAGCCATGTAGGTTGGTTAAAAGATGATAATTGGATGAAAGAAATTGTGCTTTTAAAACATTGTGTCTATGCATGTTTGGACTATAACGATAGTTAACGATTCCTGATCAAAATCATTGACTAGAATGGAATTTTTTTCCAAAGTAGAGATACATGAATTGAATAGACAAAGCATGACATGGTAGATTAGACCTAGTAAATTGCCTAAAAGCCTGCTAGACCATCTGATCTATGATTGTAATGAACACATCATTCTTACGAACTCACAATGAATTATTTGCATGTTCTAAATCCAATTTCATCAATATGTTAATCTACATGAGTGAACCAACTTCCCTAGATTCTATTCATCATTGTTAATTCATCACCTGCTTTATTGTTTTCGTTTTGATTTGCTTTTATTTTGTTTTCATTTATGCCTTTTATTAGTTTAGAAATCGAAACCCCAAAACCCAGATACTCGTTAGATAAGACCCAATTGCAAGACATTTCACATTCTATAGGAAACACCATCTCCCTGAGGATCGACCCCTACTTCCCTAATTACATTAATTTTTATTAGCCTAGTCTGGGTAATTATCTTTGACCAAGACTTGCGACAGGTCCGACCAAATTTTGGCGCCGTTGCCGGGGAGCACGGTTTAGTTTTCCTTTTTCTAGGGATTTTTATTGCAATTAGTTTTATCTAGTCTTTAGGAATCCAAATTCCTTCAGACCTCTCTTGATTTTTCATCTTAGCTTTTCAATCTTATGCCCAGATCTTCTAGACTAGGGACCCCTATCTCTTTAGACCCCGATCTAGAAAGGACTCTGCGTAGGAGACGAAAGCTATTCAACGAAATCTCAAAAGCTTCTGATACTTCAAGTTTAGACCGTATTCGTGAGAATCACTCGGATATTTTATCTAATCTTGAAGGAGAAGAAGATCCATTCTCATCTCCATTCTCAAAAACCAATCAATCTTCAAACAACACTCGATCTTCATCTTCACAAAAGAAAATGGTTCGACTTTCAGACCATTCCAAACCAACTGCAGATACACTTCCAAGGGGTATTGCTACACCCCAAATCACAGCTTAAAACTTTGAAATCAAACCTGCCTTCATCAGTTTAATAGAAAGAAGTCAATTTGGTGGCAATGCCACAGAAGATCCCAACCTTCATATTCAAAACTTCTGTGACTATTGCTCCACAATTAGACAAACTGGAGTATCCCAAGAGCAGATTAGGGAAATGCTCTTTCCCTTCTCTTTACCATGAAAGGCTAAACTTTGAATCAATAGCCTTGACCGAGTTGCCTTAGGAATAGCCGACTGGGATAGTCTAGCTCTTGCTTTCTTCAAAAGTACTTCCCACCAGAACGAACCGCACTCTTACGGAGTCAAATCACTGGATTCCGTCAGAGGGGCGATGAAAGCCTTTATGAGGCATAGGAAAGGTACAAAGAATTACAAAGAGAATGCCCTCATCATGGCCTTGATTCATGTAGAAATAGCTAGTGCAACTATCGAGTCAATGGCAATTCACGACTCTCAGTATAGCAACTCACGTGCTATGCCGCTCAAAACCAAGCAGGAAGATTCAAGCAAGGTAGCACTTCTAGAAGCCCAATTACCCCTTCTGCAGCAACAAGTAGGAAGCGCTTCTCAATCCAAGCAACATGTTAACGTCACTAGCCACGTAGTGGTATGTGAGACATGTGGGGTTGGAGGACACAGTTTTCCAGAATGTAGGTGTTCGCTAGAGCAAGTCAATGCCTATCAAGGATATAGGCAGGGCAATGCTTTCTCAAACTTCTATAATGAGAACACAAAGAACCATCCACTTTTGTCATACAAAAGCACCAACATTCAGAATCCCCACCATCAGATTCAACAACCATTCATACCACATCAACAGAAGCCCTATAATCCACCTGGTTTTCAAAACTAGAGACCTCCATTTCAACCTAACTTCAATCAACCTTACCAACACCAACACCAACCTCAACACCAACCACCCCAAAATCAAAGCCAACCCAACCCAATGACTCAAGCCTAAGCAAAATTGAATCCATGCTTCTCCAAGTTGTTCAAAAACAAGATTCAATGTTTTCTCAACTTCAAAAGAGTGATCAAGCTCAAAATGCTGCCATCAAGATGCTTGAAACTCAAATGGCCTAATTGGCTGCCTCTAATGCCCAAAGGAAACAAGGCCAACTCCCACCTCATGGTGAGCAACCGAGGGACACCGCTAATGCTATCACCCTTAGGAGTGGTACCACTAATAAGGAACCTCAGCAACACAAGGAAACAATAGTTGAGCCAATACCAGTAGAGAGCCAAAACGATTCCCAACCATCCACTGCTAAGGAAGCGGAAAACAAAGAAAAGAAGGATGAACCTATGAAGGAACCCATCAAAATCCAAGTTCCATTTCCCCAACGCGTGAGGAGAAATCATGAGGAAACCCAGTTTAGCAAATTCATGGAAGTAGTCAAAAACCTCCAAGTAACGGTTCCCTTCACTGAGTTAATCACTCAAATCCCTTCTTACACAAAATCATGAAGGATATCTTAACTAAGAAGTGGACTTTAGATGATGTTGAAATAATAGCATTCACAACTGGGTGCATTGCTTTGTTGCAAAATAAGTCCCCTCCTAAGTTAAAGGATCCCGGTAGTTTCTCTATACCTTGCACTATAGGCACCTACACAATAGATAAAGCTCTATGCGATCTAGGTGCCAGTGTATGCATCATGCCCTATTCTATATGTGAAAAATTGAATATGGGAATTCTCAAATGCACCAGTATCACTCTGCGAATGCGAGACCGTTCTTTAAAACAGCCTATGGGAGTTTTAGAAGATGTGCCTGTCAAAGTAGGAAGGTCTTTCATTCCCGTCGATTTTATCGTGCTAGATATGGTTGAAGATTCTCAAATCCCTATCATTTTAGGAAGACCATTTTTGCACACTGCCGGAGCAGTAATCGCTGTTAAAAATGGAAAACTGACACTAGAAGTCGGTGATGATAAAGTCACCTATAACTTGAACAGTGCAATGAAAAGTCCCATGCTAGAGGAGTCTTGCTGTTTTATTGATATTGCCGACTCCATTGTTGATGAATCTCTGTATCCATCAATAATCGAGGATCCTTTAGAAGCAATCTTGTTGTTGGAGGATATCTCGGAGAATGACAATTTCGAGATCAGTGAGCTGGAAAAGGATCTGACCGGAAAAGAGCTACCGTTAGAAGAAATTAAAGAGTTCATAAGCTTGATTGATACTCCTGCCAAGGCAGAAGTACAAAAACCTTAACTAAAACCTCTTCCCTCGAATCTAAAATATGCTTTTCTAGATGAATCTGAGTATTCCCTAGTCATAGTGAGTGCTCTCCTAGATGAAAATCAGTTAACCTCACTATTGGATGTCTTGAAAAAGCATAGAAAGGCAGTAGGTTACAAACTCGAAGATCTAACAGGCATAAGCCCAGACTTCTGCATGCATAGAATCAATTTAGAAGAAGGCCAAAAACCTTGTGTTCAAGGTCAACGCCGTCTTAATCCCAACATGCAGGAAGTAGTTAAAACTGAAGTTATGAAATTGCTAGATGCTGGCATAATCTATGCAATCTCTGACTCTAAATGGGTTAGCCCAGTTCAAGTTGTTCCCAAGAAAGGAGGAACAACAGTAGTTAAAAATGAGAAGAATGAGCTCATCCCCACAAGGATTATGACGGGATGGCGTATGTGTATTGACTACTGAAAGCTGAATCAATCAACTAGGAAGGATCACTATCCTCTACCCTTCATTGACCAAATGCTAGAGAGGTTAGCTTGTCACAAGTATTTCTGTTATCTAGATGGTTACTCAGGATTTTTCCAAATCCCTATCCACCCTGAGGACCAAGAGAAAACCACCTTCACCTGTCCCTATGTTACTTTCGCTTATCGCAGAATGCCATTTGGCTTGTGTAATGCACCTGCCATTTTCCAGCGTTGCATGACCAGTATACTCTCAGATTTTGTTGAATCTATCATGGAAGTATTTATGGACGACTTTAGCGTCTATGGAATTTCCTTTGATCATTGTTTGACAAATCTATCCTGAGTTCTAAAACGTTGTGAAGAAGTCGACCTTGTTCTCAATTGAGAAAAATGTCACTTCATGGTGAACGAAGGTGTAGTTTTAGGTCACATTGTTTCAGAAAGAGGTATAGAAGTGGATCGAGCTAAGATCCAAGTTATTGAACAGCTGCCACCCCCTGCTAATGTAAAAGGAATCAGGAGTTTCCTTGGCCACGTCGGTTTCTACCGACGATTTATAAAAGATTTTTCAAAGATAGCCAAGCCCCTGACTGAGCTCCTTCTCAAGGATGCACCTTTCAATTTCACAAAGGAATGCCTTGAGGCATTCAACAAAATCAAACGTGCTTTGATCACCGCACCTATAATCCAGTCACCTGATTGGAATCTGCCCTTTGAACTGATGTGCGATGCGAGTGATTATGCCGTAGGAGTTGTTTTAGGGCAAAGAAAGGAAAGGTTTCTTCATGCGATTTACTATGCTAGTAAAACCTTAGATCCTGCCCAAATCAACTATGCCACCACTGAGAAACAACTTCTCGCCATTGTCTATGCCTTAGACAAATTTTGCTCATACCTAATAGGATCAAAAGTTATTGTCTACACTGACCATGCTGCCTTGAAATATCTGCTTTCAAAGAAAGAGGCAAAACCTAGACTTATCCGATGGATCTTACTCCTTCAAGAGTTTGATTTAGAGATCCGGGATAAGAAAGGAGCAGAGAATGTAGTCGCTGACCACCTCTCAAGGATAAGAGTAACTGAAATAGGATTACCAACGCCAATTAATGATTCGTTCGCTGATGATTCATTAATGGCAATTGCGGACTCTTCTCCTTGGTATGCTGATATTGCCAACTTCCTTGTCACTCGCCAGCTACCCTCCGACCTTTCTTATAACCAAAGAAAGAGATTTTTGCATTATACGAAATCCTTTGTTTGGGATGACCCCTATCTTTTCAAGCAGTGCTCAGATGGTCTGTATCGACGTTGTATCCCCCAGTGGGAAGTAAAAGGAGTTTTAGAAGGATGCCACTCATCTGCTTATGGTGGTCATCATGGTCCGTCCAAGACCGTAGCCAAAGTCTTACAATCCGGGTTTTTCTGGCCCTCGATGTTTAAAGATTCAAGAGACTTTGTTATGGCTTGTGATGCTTGTCAACGAATGGGTCAAATATCCAAAAGACATGAAATGCCTCAAAACGGCATATTAGAAGTCGAGATATTCGATGTCTGGGGTATTGACTATCAAGGACCATTCCCTTCTTCAAATGGAAATCGTTACATTTTAGTCGATGTCGACTATGTTTCAAAGTGGGTAGAAGCAATTGCCACCCCCAACAATGATGCTAGAGCTGTGATACGACTATTTAAAAAGATCATCTTTCCGCGTTTTGGTGTACCTAGAACCGTGATAAGTGATCGAGGAACTCATTTCGGAGAAAAGCAGTTAGACACTCTGCTTGCCCAGTATGGTGTGTATCACAGACGAGGATTAGCCTACCACCCCCAGACCAGCGGTCAAGTAGAAGTTTCGAACAGAGAGCTAAAAACAATTCTTCAAAAATGGGTCTCGAAATCTAGAACCGATTGGAGTAATAAGCTCGATGACACCTTATGGGCTTATCGCACAGCTTTCAAAACCCCGATTGGAACATCTCCCTATCGGTTGGTCTATGGAAAGGCCTGTCATCTCCCTGTTGAGTTAGAGTACAAAGCTGGGCTATCAAAGAACTCAACTTAGACACTAAGCTTAGCGCTGATAGACGACTTTTGCAACTCAATGAGCTAGAAGAATTTTGTTTGCAAGCTTACGAGAATTCTAGTATTTATAAAGAGAAAACGAAGCGTTATCACGACAAGAGGATAATCAAAAAAGAATTCAATGTCGGTGACCAAGTACTTCTCTTCAACTCCCGTTTGAAAATTTTTCCGGGAAAACTTCGATCAAGATGGTCTGGACCATTCACTGTCACATATGTAAGCAAATACGGTTATGTGGAAATAATGGCTAGTAATGGTGAAAAATTCAAGGTGAATGGACACTGATTGAAACTCTACTACAACAATTCCATGATCGGATGCTTAGATATTGTCTATATAGAGCGTCAATCCCCAACCAGATGATTTCATAGAATAATTCGTCGAGCGGGACGTTAAACCAGCGCTTCTCGGGAGGCAACCCGTGTTCCTTTCTTTTTGCATTTTGTTTTTGCTTTCCCTTTTTCGTTGTTTTGTTAGATTTACTTTGCAGATGAAAGCGTTTTTGAAAAATATATGAAGACCTTCCTTGTCAAGTCCAAAAGACTAGCTTGGGGGAGTCTGCGCTGACTAGTAAGCTTCACCCTCCTTTCATCTTTTTTCCCTTTTTACCCTTCTTCCCATTGAGCATCTCGTTGCATATTTAGTCTTTGTGCTCACATTGAGGACAAAGTGATGTTTAGCTTGGGGGAGGGATTGCATTTTCCCATTTTGCATTTTAGTTGTTTATATTTTTCAAATTTTTGAATAAGAGAAAAATTTAAAATTTTGAACATAATTGAATGCTTTTCATGCTTTGCTTGCTTGTTTACTATGCTATCATGTTACATTTCCCAAACTTAGAGCTTTCAAAAGATAATGATTCAATATTCATTGAATTGTGCATACATGGGGAAGTCTTGTACACAGTAGGCATGGAATGAATCTATAGATGAGTACGCTTGATCTTGACATTTGGCAAGTTACATATATTGTAAGGTAGAACCTCCTTAGGCTGGTACATCTATACCCAGTCTCATTAAGGTGTGTGTAGTTCTCCTTGTGATGTGTGTCATGTCAAAACGCATAAGTATGGTTCTCATTTCATTCCTATAAGCATTGCATTCATGATTCACTAAGATTTGAAGCCTTTTTCACTTTGAATTACCCCTCAAAATTAGCCCCTTCATACAAATGTTTCACAAGATAATAGCTACATATAAAAACTGCCTACCTTGTTGAGCTAGTAGCTAGACTATGGTGTATGAGTGCTCTTTTGAGAAGATTTTGTTCCTTGATGTCAAAGTGAATTTGGGAGAACAAAAATGTTCAAGAAGTGATGTTATGTACAGAGAAAAAAAAAAGAAGAAAAAAGGAAAAAAAATCGAAAAAAAAATAAAAAAAATAAAAGAAGAAGATGTGAGCATCTCCTCAAAATGTCAATTCAATGTTTAGAAGGAGTTCACTCTTGTGTTTCGTGTGTAATAAGCCAATCCATTCCTTCAGGCTTTGTTATTCGTCTTTTGGGAATTAATCGAAAGTTTGGATTGAGTATTCATTTATCATTGGTCAGTTTCTAGCTCATTCTAACCTTCACATGACCATAACTGTTTATCCACCTTTTGCATACATTTACACATAAAGAAATCACCTTTTGCATACATGAGTGTTCGAGTGTGCCGTGAGAGTCCATTTGTCAAAAAGATCATGCAAGAGTTGAAAATTCTGTAGTGAAATTCTTTGTGCTGCGCCGTTATGTAAATCTCAGCCATGTTTATGTATCATTCTTGCCCACGTTGTTTTTGGGTTATGATTCATTATGTTTCCAAAGTTTTACGTTGAGATTTGTTTCTTGATGGTGTAGTAGCCAATGCTTGCAACCCTTGTCCTGGTATTGTTTGTTATGTTTGCTTGAGGACAAGTAAGGGTTTAGCTTGGGGGAGTTTGATAAGTGAATATTAGTATGATTTTAATCCCCAATTTAGCTCGGGTTTGTATGTCATTTGTGCTTTGTTAAGCCATTTTATGAGCTAATATCGTCTTCTAGGCGAATTCCTATGTTCTAACCTGTTTTGTATGGAAAGTGACGTTTCTACGCCCTTTTTCTATATTCCCGAGCATTTGCTTAGAACCCGGCGATTTGAAGAAGCATGCTTGACCAAGTCAAAGGCATTTCAAGAAGGTTCATTGATTCAAAAGAAAGAAGAAGCAATGACGGTTTCGCAGTTGTCAGAAGATCGATCAGTTAGGCGAAGAAATCATCACTTTACATCAAACCCTATCAACAAACTCGACTCAAGAGGTCAAGGGGGATAATGAAAGTCAAGTCATATGCAAGGGAAGATGAAACGAAAGTCAAAGCTTCTAGAATACAACTTACCCGATCGGGTAAGTGGTATACCCGATCGGGTATCTCTGCTGATCCGAGTTTTTGCTTCGACTTCCTCCTTTTTGTCCTATGTGATGAATGCATGACCCCTTCCCCACGAAATCCTACTGCTATAAAAGGATGCCTCAGCCACCACATATCAAAATGTACCTTTCCACACTTCACACTTCTCTTCTTACACTTCTCTTTAGATTAGAAACCCTAGATTAGGAGGTGGGAAACCTAGCCTCTCTTCTCTTGTCTAGATCATTTTCTTCCTCCTTTTTGTCCTTAGTTTCTTAGTTTATTTCTGTCTTTTCTACATCAAATCCTTAGCCTAGATCAATAAGAATTTCATCTTTGTAATCTACTTTGTGTGGTTCAAGCGTTGTAATTCGTGGATCGACAATTCTATGCAAGGAATTTCTATTATGGTTGTTTGTAATTCATCATTATCGTTGTTGATCGTCATCTAGGTATTCCTATTTCACCTTTTTGTTTAAAGTCTTTATGTTTCCTATTTGATTGTTATTTCCTTTACATGTTATTGTAGATTCAATTTCAATATCGTTGTAATCGTTTCACTTCATTAGATCGTCAATATAGCGTCGTTATTATCGCCATATAAAGAGTCTTAAAATATTGTCAAAACCAAATAAACATGTCTATCCTCGTTTTTATTATTAACATCATCTTAGATATAAACATCACCATGAGTGAGTAGTCGTTTTTCTAGGGTGTAGGGTAGCCATGTAGGTTGATTAAAAGATGATAATTGGATAAAAGAAATTGTGCTTTTAAAACATTGTGTCTATGCATGTTTGGACTATAACGATAGTTAACGATTCCTGATCAAAATCATTGACTAGAACGGAATTCTTTTCCAAAGTAGAGATACGTGAATTGAATAGACAAAGCATGACATGGTAGATTAGACCAAGTAAATTGCCTAAAAGCCTGCTAGACCATCTGATCTATGATTGTAATGAACACATCATTCTTACGAACTCACAATGAATTATTTGCATGTTCTAAATCCAATTTCATCAATATGTTAATCTACATGTGTGAACCTACTTCCCTTGATTCTATTCATCATTGTTAATTCATCACCTGCTTTATTTTTTTCGTTTTGATTTGCTTTTATTTTGTTTTCATTTATGCCTTTTAGTAGTTTAGAAATCGAAACCCCAAAACCCAGATACTCGTTAGATAAGACCCAATTGCAAGACATTTCACATTCTATAGGAAACACCATCTCCCTGAGGATCTACCCCTACTTCCCTAATTACATTAATTTGTTATTAGCCTAGTCTGGGTAATTATCTTTGACCAGGACTTGCGACATGTCTGACCACTCTCCATAGGGAATTGCATTGTCAGGAAAATTCTGGTAGATACTAGGAGCGTAGTCAACTTGATCATGCTCGAGACATTCAAGAACATGGAATTCAATGAGAAGGATCTGGTAAAGAAGTATATCCCCTTGGTTGGGTTCAGTGGTGAAACAGAACACTCCCAGGGAGTAATCATCATCCCCACCTATGCTGGGGTAGTTAACTAATAGGTAAGATATTTGGTTAATAATGGTTCATCTACTTACAATGTAATCCTTGGCAGTCCCTGGATCCAGGATATGAAGGCAATACCTTCCACTTACCACCAGTGTCTGAAGGTTTCAAAGCCTTTGGGAGTGCAAGAGATACGTGAAATCTGGAGGATGCTAGGGACTGCTACAAAGTAGCTCTCCGATCAACAACTAGCAGCCTACATAACAATTACAGAGCCAGCGTGTCCAGGGAGAATACATGGAGCCAGCACAAGCGAAGCTGGATGAAGTCAACCTGGACGCGGTGTACATCGAGCGAAACGTGCTGATTGGATTAGAGTACACATGCGATATTCGGAAGGAGCTTGTTCGGTTGTTGAGAGCCAACACAGATTGCTTCGCTTGGTCACACGATGATATGATAGGGATATATCCTAGCATCATAACTCACAAGCTCAACGTGGATCCAAGTTACAAACCTGTCCAGCAGAAAAGAAGGAAGTTTGATCTAGAGAGGAACCAAGTCATAAACTAGGAGGTAGACAATCTCTTGGCAGCAGGAAAGATCAGAGAGGTCAAATATCTATAATGGCTATCTAACGTGGTGGTAGTTCCAAAGAAGAACGGCAAGTGGAGGGTATATGTTGACTTCAAAAATCTGAACAAAGCTTGCCCAAAAGATCCGTTCCCCCTGGCACACATAAATGCCATGGTGGATGCCATTGCAGGTCATGAGATGCTGACATTCCTAGATGTCTGGAGTGGCTAAAACCAGATCAAGATGCATCCAAACGACCAGGAGAAAACATCATTCAGATTAGAACGAGGCATATATTGCTAATATATATTGCCTTTTGGTTTGAAAAATGTTTCGTCCACCTATCAAAGATTAGTAAACATGATGTTCAAAGAACAAATATGAAACACCATGGAGGTATACATCGATGATATGGTAGTATTTTCAAAGCAAGCCACGCAACATGTAGAGCACTTGGCTGAAACTTTCATCACCCTGAGTAAGTACAAGATGAAGCTGAATCCATTAAAGTGCACCTTTGGGGTTTCCTGTGGGAAATTCTTAGGGTACATGGAGACCCAGAGGGGAATTGAGGCTAGCATTGAACAAATTAAGGCCTTACTACAACTGGAGTCACCCCAAAAGCCAAAAGACGTGCAGCGCTTAACTGGAAGAGTAGCAGCTCTTGGCCATTTTTTCTCAAGATCATCGTATATGTGCAGATTATTTTACGACATACTCAGAAATAGCCAGAGATTCGAGTGGACGGAGGAGCACGAAAAAGCATTCACCGAGCTGAAGCATTATCTCATAACTCCACGACTCTTATCAAAACAGAAGCCATGAGAACATTTGTTCTTGTACCTATCAGTTACTGAAGCAGCGGTCAGTGCTATGCTAGTACGATAGCAACATGGAGCCCAACATCTAGTATACTATGTCACTAAGAATCTGCTTCCTGTAGAGACTAGGTACACATTACTAGAAAAACTTGTTATTGCGCTTATTACATCATCATATAAACTGCGTCCCTATTTTGAGTCCCATACTATCTCTATGGTAACCAACTACCCCCGAAAACCATCATGAGAAAACTAGAATTATTTGGGAGAATGGCCAACTGGTCCGTTCACCTGAGTGGTTACGACCTATACTTCATGCCTCGTACCGCAATAAAATCTCAGGCTCTAGCAGACTTTATATCCGACTTCAGCCCTACCCTTCAGACTCAGGCAGGAAAAAGATATCCTCACCCTAGAGGAGGACAAAGGCGAACAGGTGTGGGTGCTGAATGTGGATGGTGTCTTAACATGAGGGGCCGGAGTAGGTCTGGTACTGAGATCACCTCTGGAAGACCTCATAGTACAGGTAGTTCGATGCGAGTTCAAGCCTACAAACAACGAATCAGAATACGAGGCCCTGATTCTGAGCCTGCAACTGTCAGTGGATTTGAAAATCAGGCACATCGAGGTCTGCAGCGACTCGTAGCTTATAGTGAACCATGTGAATGACTTATACGCAGCCAAAGATTCCAAACTGATGGCTTATCTGGAAGTAGCAAAAGACTTGTCACTCAGGTTTGTAACGTTCAAAATTAAACAAGACCCCAGGGACCAGAATGTGGAGGCAGACGCCTTAGCTACTATGGGGGCAACATTCAAACCAGGTATAATCTGTACAATCCCTCTTGTCCATGTGCTGGTGCCTGCCATATTGAAAAATGATCAGGAGGAAAGAGCAGTGGACGAAGGTAAAACCCGCAGCCAATGGCTGCAAGAAGCCGATATATTATGCAATACAACTAGTCAGGAGGAAACACTCGATTGGAGGAAACCATACCAGAAATGGCTGCAGAATGACATACTACCACCTGATAAAAAAGAGGTGAGCGATTTTAAGATGAAAGAGTTCAGATTCGTACTAATCAGTGTTATTTTGTTTAGGAAATCCCTCGCTGGACCATACCTAAGATGCCTAAACCTGGAGGAAGCCCATACTATCTTGCATGACCTCCATAGTAGCGAATGTCGAAATCATGTAGGGGGCAGGTTTTTGTCCAATAAAGCGCTCAGACAAGGCTATTTCTTGCCAATGATGTGAAAGGACGCTATGGAATACACAAAGAATTGTCATGTCTGCCAGAAACATGCGGAAGTCAGTCACTAGCCAGCAGAACCCCTGCATCCCGTGATATTACCCTGGCTCTTCATGAAGTGGGGAATGTATATCGTGGGTAAATTACCAAGATCTCCAGGAAACAAAGTCTTCATGTTAGCCATGACAGAGTACTTCTCCAAGTGGATCGATGAGGAAGCATTCCCCCAGGTGACTGAAAAGCATGTTATATCCTTTATCAAAAGGAATATCATTTGCAGGTTTAGTATTTCGTCCGAAATAATATGTGACAACTAGTCGCAGTTCATCTTCAATAAGACAGAGGCATTTTGTGCCAGGTGGAATATTTCTCTGTTGAAGTCTACCCCCATGAATCCCCAGTCTAATAGCCATGTGGAATCCAGCAATAAAGTCATTATAGAAAACCTGCAAAGACGACTGGAGGAAATTAGAGGCAGATGGACAGAGGAGCCACCACTAATTCTTTGGTCTGGCAAAACCACCTCCAAGGTGGCCCCGGACAAACACCCTTCAGCCTGGTGTTTGGAGCAGAGGCTGTTATTTCATCAGAAGTAAGGGTCCCCACCCATAGGAATGGATGCATAACAGAATATAGGAATCAGGTGGAAATGATCAGAAATCTAGATACAATAGACGAGCTCTGAACTGATCGTGCTTGTCGCGAGCCCGATACAAAGATAAATAACCCAGACTAGGCTAATAACAAATTAATGTAATTAGGGAAGTAGGGGTCAATCCTCAGGGAGATGGTGTTTCCTATAGAATGTGAAGTGTCTCTCAATTGGGTTTTATCTAACGTGTTTCTGGGTTTTGGGATTATGATGTCTAAACTAATAAAAGGCATAAACGAAAATGAAATAAAAGTAAATGGCAATGAAAGCAATAAAACAAATGATGAATTAACAATAATGAAAAGCATCTAGGAAAGTAGCTTCACACATGTAGATTGACATATTGATGAAATTGGATTTAGGACACGCAAATAATTCATTGTGAGTTCGTAAGAATGATGTGTTCATTAAAATCATAGATCAGATGGTCTAGCAGGCTTTTAGGCGATTTACTAGGTCTTAATCCACCATGTCATGCTTTGTCTATTCAATTCTCGTATCTCTACCTTGGAAAAGAATTCCATGCTAGTCAATGATTTTGATCAGGAATCGTCAACTATCGTTATAGTCCAAACATGCATAGACACAATGTTTTAAAGGCATAATTTCTTTTATCCAATTATCATCTTTTAATCAATCTAACATGGCTACCCTACACCCTAGAAAGGTGACTACTCACTCATGATAATGTTTATATCTAAGATAATGGTGATAATAAAAATTAGGATAGACATGTTTAGTTAGTTTTGACAATAATTTAAGACTCTTTATAAGGCGATAATAACGGCGCGAATTGACAATCTAAGAAATGAAATTACGATTATAACAACACAAAAATAAATCTAAGATAATATGAATAGAAAATAACAATAAAATAGAAAACAATAAGAACATTAAACAAAGGATAAAATAGAAATACCTAGGTGACGATCAACAACGAAAGCGATAACAATAATAGAAATCCCTTGCATAGAATAATCGTTCCTTGAATTACAACACTTGAACCCAACAAAGTAGATTACAAAGATTGAAATTCCTATTGATCTAAACTAAGGTTTTGATGTAGAATGGACAGAAATAAACTAAGAACTAAAGACAAAAGAAGAAAATGATCTAAACTAGAAAGACTAAACTAAAGAGAAAAGAGAAGGGATGTTGTGTGTGAGATGATATGAGATTGAGATGAGTTGTTGTCATGAGAAGAGGGGCTAAAGCTCTCTTTATATAGCATTAGGGTTTCGTGGGGAAGGGGTCGAGCATTCAACATATAGGACAAAAATAGGAAGTTGAAGCATTTTGCTCGAAGCAGCAGAGATACCCGATCGGGTACACACTTACCTGATCGGGTAAGTTGTCATCTAGAAGCTCTTGACTAACGTTTCATCTCCCTTTGCTTTGATTGACTTCCATCATCTCCCTTGACCTCTTCAATCGGGTTTGTTGATAGAATTTGATTCAAAGCGATGAATTCTTCC
>JAIUZE010023127.1:0-24425 GCA_022085475.1 Heliosperma pusillum
AATGAAAGGTTGAAAGACTAAAAGAGATTGATTAGAAGATGGGGTTTTTTGTCAGATATCACGTAACATTTAAGCCTTTTGTAAATATGGTACCTAATGTTTTTCTTTTTGCCCAAAAACACCTAACTTTCACCTTTTTTTTTGTCTTATGACACCAAATTGACATTTCCGTAAAAAAAAGTCAAACTACCGTCTTGACTTAACGGAAAATGCAAAGAACTTCATCCAACATTGATATTGCTAACCCAAGTTCCTTCTAATCTCAATTTATCCCTATATTTTTCCTCCATTTTAATCTCTTCCCTATTTTTCTTTCACAATAACCTTAATTACATTATCCTATAACCTCTTCACCTCTTCTTTGTGGATGAATGAACTCATCCTAATACAAAATTAATAATAAAATTATTAAAAACAGAAAGCGCAATACATAAACAATAAATTTGGTACCAAAATTTCATTTTTAATTAGGATTACAAAATCGGTGCAAGAGTAGTTATAAAATTAGGGTTAATAAGACCAAATAGATAACTAAAATATTAGGGATTTTTACAAAAATAATGAAAAAGATAACACTTTGATTAAAAATTGGGGTTTTAATAAATAATATGAAAGAGAGATAGTAATACCTTATTGATCATGCAAATATAAAGATGAAAGAGTTTGTAATTTAGTAGTATCAAGTATCAACTAACGGGTGAAGGTCATAAATTGATGAAGTTACAAAACTGAGTGAGAGAGTGAAGATGATGAGGTATTAACAAGTGAACAATTCATATCAGCATTTTCCGTTAAGTCAAGACGGAAGTTTGACTTTTTTGACGAAAATGTCAATTTGGTGCCATAAGACAAAAATAGATAAATGTTAGGTGTTTTTGGGCAAATAAATAAACATTAGGTACCAGATTTACAAAAGGCCTAAATGTTAGGTGTTATCTGACAAAAAACCCTAGAAGATGTGTTGGGTGGGAATTGAGAATAAATTATAGTCAAAGTCAAATTTTACCTTTTATTATTTATATTTAATATCAAATATCAATATAAAAATAAAATCGTACGTTATTTATAATTATAAAATATAATTTTTATTAAATTTAAATGCCGTGTCCCGTGTCCTAAATTTCACGAGATGCCGTATTAGGTGTCCGTGTTCGTTTTCGTGCTACCTTGTAGTTCCTTTTTTTCATTCATTTTACTTTACTAAATTCCCTTATTTTCCCGCCCCCTCTTTGCCTCCTTGTCCAAACCCTAATTCCCCGAATTAATCGTCATCTCGTCAACCCAGCAGGGCATTATTTATGGGTAATGCATAATCAAATTGGTCACGAAAGCTTGCTTTTTTACTGGTAATGCATAATTTTAAGCATACTACGTTTGTTAATTTGATCTCCTACTTTCTTCTATCTGCTGTTATTTTCTAATCTTGAGCTATATTCTTCTATGGTCCTGTGTTTTACTCATTTATGTGTCTGATTTATTTTATACATTCATCAAACCAAGTTTACAGTACTCCGTATAAGTTTGCATGAAATTTTACCTAGTAAAAAGTGGAATTTAGTCACTAGTGAAGTAAATCTCTGAGTAACTGATCCCAATTGATTTAGTTAAATGATGAAGTAATTGTATACTTAATTTGCCCAATTCGATACTGAGAGTATATAATGATTACTGGGTTTCTTTCGAAACCACCTGTCTAATGCCGTCCGATAAGGGCTGCTGTGTTTAGCTGTCAGTCAAGACATTAGATAAGCTGAAACTATGACAATGCTGAGCTGATAATGGTAGTGAGACGATAAATAAGCACATAAGGATGGGAGTTGTAACATATTCGTTGCAAGTTTCCTCTTCCTTGTTCGTGAGACGATAAATAAGCACATAAGTATGCTAGATGTTTAGAAATGAGATTATTCCTTTGTTTGGTTAGAAAAAAATGGAGGGAAAGGTTCCGTTTGATTGGTCCTTTGAATAGACAAATTGAGTTAGAAGGAAATGCAGGAGAGGGACATGTCATCTCTCTTTTTATGTTTATTTTTATCATCTAAGGGTTAAGGCAAATTAAAATTCTCGAACATAGGAAGGAATGATGGATAGGGAAGGAAAATGGCGTTTCATTTCCTAACCTTCCCTCCTCTTTTCGCATCCAAAAAAAGATGTACCTCTTCTATGTACGAGTAGCACGAACTACTTGGTTATGGCACACATGTACTTGACTGTGAGCTCTCGGAAAGGATGAGATTATGCGGACCTTGCTGGTGAGGGATAGTGTTAGGTCTTGACATTGAACTTTATCAAATTTAGTGGTGTAATTACTTTGTCTTTTTCATTGCGCAGTTCCCTTTTGGGGGACATAAACTCAATTGATTACTATATGTGCATCATGCTTGACTAAATTTATTTGGACTTAGAAAATAGGAACATACAAATTTTAGGTTAGTGACCACACATAGTCAATGTCTTACCTATAGAATACACTCTCTCCATTTGAGTCAACAAGGGCCATAATTCAATTTTGGCATCACAGAAAATGTTAAAAGGGGCTTCAAATATATTTCTAGAGCTTCAACTATCAGGTATTGACTATTGCCTTTTTTTTTAACTGTAATTCAGACAAATTGTTAGAGCTTTGAGTGCTGTCAAATACCCAGTTAAATACGGCACTTTTGCTTTCTGGTCTTACTAAATAAAGGCTCAGTGGCTCACAACAATCCGAAGAGCTTTGTCGATGGCAAATTATTATGACCTGGATGATATTCTTGCAGAAGAGGAGGTAAGTAGTCACCTCTTATTCATACCTGTCTGTTTGATGAAGCTATAAATGCTGATTCTTCCTATCCATTGGGTCTGTTTACAGCTCATTCCGGTGGTTTTTCAGAAGGCAGCAACTGGGGTCGGACCCCTTGATCCGAGCTCGGAGACAAATAATGTAAGTTTTCTGAAAGGCTAAAATAGAACCAAACCCCCTATTAAAAGGAGAGGGGTGACTAGAACCAATATACCAACTTCAAGTATATGACATTCTTTCTGAGCTGTTTCTCAGGTTGAACAAGGAGCAAAAGTAGAGCTGCCTTTCTGGCTCGCTCATGAATTACATGGTAGACAAACAGTGGTTATGAGCATTCCACCTTGCTTCAATCAAATGTACTTTGTCTAGTTTTCCTCCATTACTTTGTTCTTAAGTAAACCTCATTTTTTTTCTCCTTTGTTAGAGGCATCAGAATTCCATTAAAACTCAACACTTGTTCTTTTTGTTTGTGATATTTCTTGTTAATATTCTTTTTCATTGATAGCATATTGGACTTACATTTTGTTACCTGTTTCTTAATCCAGGACAAGGAAAGAAATTCAAGCTGATCCTGGATCTGTTGATCTCCGTAACCGATGTCAATACTTCTATGAATTAGGATGCAAGATAGCCCCAGTGTAAGCTTCCACGTCTTGTGTAAAATTTACTTTGCAAATTGCTGTTATCAGTTATCTTAAATTTATCTTAAGAAGTTCGGTAGTTATGATTAGGGTTGATACCTATGTACCTCGGACATTACTTTGGTTGTGTGTCGGATACCTATGTACCTCGGACATTACTTTGGGGGCCAAACTGTAAATATAGGTACATAAAAATTCACACAGTTTTTGTTCCAAGCTATATAAAAATTATATTTACAAGCTGAAGGAGCGGTTACCCCGCTAGCGAGGCGCCCTCGCTTCACTCTTGTATCCAAGGGTTATACTCGGCTATTGTGGAAAGAAACTTGTTCTTGCCTTCAAATATAGTGTTAAACTATACAACATTACTGCCCATGTCTGAGTGTTAAGTATCCGTTGGGGGTGCTGAGTGTCTCGTAGAGGTATACAAATTAATATGAAGAGTAGTATGTGAGTACTATGCAATCATATGGAGAAAAAATGGCTCTGGGCTTCTGGCTAATTTTGTTTACAATGGTTAGGATTGGTGATAGGACGATTGGATCCTTCCTCTTGTATGCCTTTACAAATAGGTACAAGGAAGTACTCAGCAAATCCCACACTGCATCCTTCACTGCCTCAACAAAGCCCTTAATTCTACTTACTAAAGAAGAAACTCACTGTGAGCTTTCGCCTTCCCCCGTCAAGTACAATTTGATTGATCATTTTAAGAAAACAATCATTTGCTTGCTAATCTTATAGTCTTCTTTTTATGCCAGTGTGTGAAGCAGCTCAATTGTCGATGTTAGCCTTCAAGAAGTGGCGGATGGGTGGCTCTCGATTCGATATACCTTCTGTTCTTGGCAAGAAAAGAAAACCTCCTGAATAATTAATTGGCTACCCGCCCACCCTTATGTATATCTTCTTATATTTGTTTTCTAGAGACTAGAGAAGAGGGAGGGTGACCTTCTGTAACTTAGGTGTTATGTATTGTGTATTGATGTCGGCCTGTCAATGTTACGAATTTTTGACTGAATGAATGGCAAAATTTTACAGGTCTTCCTTTCCTCATTTTTTTTATTGTTTTACGTTATAGATGGATTTTTTTTATTGTTTTACGTTAGTGAAAGATTTTGATATTTTGATGAACGATTTTTTAAAATATTGCTAAAAAAATAAAGTATTTCTCGTTTTGGTTTGGTTGTGAAAGTATTTGTCAAAATGTTGTCAACGTAGGCTCGGGTCTTCAACTTCTGAAACACGGAATAAACACACCATTACCAATGACGTGTTTCTAGCGAGTAAAAAAAATGCAAACTTACAGAAAGGGATTAAAGCAAACACGCCATTTCCCAATGTCGTGTTTGTTTGGTCTTTCAGGTTTTGAAATCCCGAGCTTACGTGGACACCATTGTGATAAATACTTTCAAAACCAAGCAAACACGATACATATTTTATTTTTGAGCATTATTGTAAAAAACCGACTATTTTGATTCACAAATTAATAATAGAAAGGGTACAAGAAAATACATTAAGGGGTACGACAAAAGTGGTATCTCAATAAGTTATGGTTCTTAGCCAATTTTCTGCCAAATTTGGAAGTTAAAAATTTAATTGAAAAAACGCTAAAAGGAGGGCTTGAACCTCCGACCTTGTGGTTAACAGCCACACGCTCTAACCAACTGAGCTATTCCAGCTTCTTGTTATCTTTCTCGTTAGTTAGAGTTTTATTAATTGAGTTTAACCACTTAATGGAATATTAATTCACTTTAAAACAGGTAATCCACCTTCGTACATGCGAGCAACTAATACGACTGCAGAACAAATCAAACGCGTGTCTTTTAACATATTAATTTAACGGTCAACTGTATACAAATACAATAATTGTATAATAGACTTGGGCAAACAATTACTCCGTATTTAGAGAATGGACGAATCGTCAACGTATTTAGTGACAAGCGATGCAATATAATGATAATAACGCGTCGTATTTATAAACACTCTCCTAAGTTAAGTTAACTCTAATGTTTCTTTGGCACCAACTCTAATGTTAAAGTTTGATTTTCGTTAAAGACAAACCAATTACGTTTTCAGCTGAAAACGGGCTAAATATAGACATTTTAATAATAAATGTGGCAATGCGAAAAACAACCTGTTATATCTTAGAAAATGGTGCTGGTAACATTTCGTCTTAAAGGGGTCACATTTACCCCACATTCAGCAAAAGACGAAATATGACCGTCTACAACAAGATTTATTGAATGTTAAAAGTCACCCTTTACCGTCATCCAATATGGTAATGACACAGTTCATTAATAATATTAATTAATTATAATATATAGGAATATTCGTGAAATGTATTTTATATGAATAAATGAAGAAACTTTTAGTTTTTGACTATTAGAATAAAAATACTAATTTTTTCTTTTGTGTTTAGGGATGGGCGGATGGCAATGGATCGAGTTTGGATCTCGATCCAAACCGATCTACTTACTTATTGAATCACCAATCCATATTTAAAATTTTAAAATTCATACCGGATCCATTATACTTTTTTTCCAAATCCACACCCACACCAAATCTAAAATTGAATCCAAAACATGATGTTACTATATAAACATTTCATTTTATATGACAAAATGAAATTTCAGGTTCAACAAAGCCTAAATTTTCAAAAATATTTGTTTGGATTGGGTTCGGGTACGAATGGACCGGGTTTGAATTTGGTTAGGGTTTTTCAATAAAGGATTTGGATATGGGTATTTAAATAGTGGATCGGGTATGGATTACTAAGAGTTGGTTTATATCGAATTTTTTCCTGCAAGAGGATGCGCGCGCCAAGCGTGTGTAGAAAATTGGCTTAATGCCACCAACCGTTATAACTTACTCCTAAATCATAGTAGTCGCACACATTTCTTTCTTTCTATCTTTTTGTGATCCAAAAACGGGAGTTGAAAATTCTCCATAAGTAAACATTTGACTATTTGATCGGCATTACAGCAATAACCAAGAAGCAATCCTTCGAAGTAAAACATGGAAACTCTCCATCACAATTACAAGATGTTCATGTTTTTTAACAGGAAGTTTAAGATGACAGAGGCTAAACCACCCTTTGACGTAGCCGAGGCATTTTCAGTATTCACCGATAAGGGTAGTTACATGAATGCCGCACAGCTTCGACGCTTCCTGGTGGAGTTCCAGGCTGAAGACGAGACTGCCATGACTGAAACTGCGGCCGCTCGTGTACTTGATCAGATTCTTCAACGTCGTCGTCATCTTAGCAAGTTTTCTAAGAAGGCTTTGACTCTTGATGATTTCTTCTTTTATCTCTTTTCTTATGATCTCAATGCTCCCATTAATAATCAGGTATCATATACTGCTTTATACACGTATATCAATGCTCGTTTACTTTTATCAATATATTTAGTTATATATTAATAAAAATTATAAAAATTTGATATTAAGAATGTATTCATACGTAAGACAATTTAAACAAGATCTCACGTGACTATCTTTTATGCTATATGTTAGAAGTTGTATAGAATATAAATAGTGCCGAAAAAGCAAATGTATAGAATTGAATGAAATGAAGGAAGTATATATTATGGCTTTTACTAATGGGTTTGAGTTTTGTTAGGAGTATTTCATAATTTGGACATGATGATAACATTTGGCATCCACAGGTGCACCATGATATGAATGCTCCATTGCAACATTATTTCATATACACAGGACATAATTCCTACTTAACTGGAAATCAACTCAGCAGCGACTGCAGTGATGTGCCGATAATCAAGGCACTAGAGAGAGGAGTCAGAGTTATTGAACTTGATATTTGGCCTAATTCTGCTAAGGACGACATTAATGTACTCCATGGAAGGTAACTTATCTAATTTACTGTTTCTTATTAGGAATCTATCACTTGTTATATAACTCTGGAGCCTGGACAATTGGAATGTTGTAGGACCTTAACTACTCCTGTGCCGCTTGTCAAATGTTTGAAATCTATTAAAGACAATGCTTTTGCTGCATCTCCGTATCCTCTGATTATAACTTTGGAAGACCACCTTACACCGGACCTTCAAGCCAAAACCGCTAAGGTAGACTCTATAACAGTATAACATCTCCATCCATTCCAAGTTTATTTCATTTTCCGTAGTGCGTTGGCATGACAGTAGCATAGTTTCATTGCAGGCATTGATAGAAGTATTTGGAGAAATGTTGTACACACCTGAATCAAACCATACGGAAGAATTCCCTTCACCTGAAGAATTGAAGTACAGAATAATAATCTCCACTAAACCGCCAAAAGAATACCTTGAATCAAAGGAGCGCAAGGACAAAGAGGACACCTCAGCAGGGTCATCTGGAGATGAAAGACATTCCAATCGGATGACGCCAGATGGTAGTGACAGTGACGAATCTAGCTATGGCAAATCACCTGATCATCAGGTGGCAGCACCCGAGTACAAACGTCTTATTGCAATTCATGCAGGCAAACCTAAGGATGGGTTGGGAGTTGCTCTTAAAAGTGGTTTAAACAAGTTCAGACGTCTTAGTTTGAGTGAACATGAACTTGAAAAGGCTGCCACAACTTATGGAGTTGATCTTGTAAGGTAATTTTTTTTAACTGCACTCTACTTTATTCAGCTCTTTATGTTCGGGTCAATAGTTAGGGTTGTCTATAGGGTGTTCTAATAGGGTCTCAAACACTGTGCTCAGATTTAGAGGCCTTAATTTTCCGTTATATTTAGTTTTTACATGCTCGAAAATCTAATATTTCATCATGGAATACTGGTGAAGGTTGAATCATCTAGATGTATTTCTTGGATGACAATGTTAAAACAATTTGGAGGCATACTTTATCTTCTTCACGGGGTTCTCCAAATCATTGAGACATACCTCTCAATAGTTTTATGTATACAATTATGATCCGTCCTAGGCAATAGTTTACCGTTTTGTTTTAGGCATGTTCCCATCCAATTTCAGACGTGTGGTTGTGACAAAGGAGGCATAATTCTCTTGACTGGTTGTAGATATTGCTGTATGAATGTAGGTTCACCCAGAAGTACTTTCTGAGAATATATCCCAAAGGAACACGAATCAGATCGTCTAATTACAATCCCTTGGTTGCCTGGTACCACGGCGCGCAAATGGTCGCATTTAACATGCAGGTTAGCTGCTTCTTCTTACAATGTGGGGGGACTGAGATACTTACCTGTAAATTACAATTTCATTCATTCATTCCTCAACAGAATTCGCAGAAATGTGGAATGCTGATCAATAGCAGGGATGCATATCAATTGTTTTTTAAAACCAAGTACTATTTTTGGTTGTTGCAGGGGTATGGGAAATCACTTTGGTTGATGCATGGAATGTACAGAGCCAATGGTGGCTGCGGTTATATTAAAAAACCAGATTACCTTTTAAAGAAAGGCCCGAATGGCGAGGTGTTTGATCCTGAAGCAACCCTGAGAGTGAAGACAACCTTGAAGGTAAGCTAACACACCATCACCTTTTTGCTATAAAACCGATACTTCTATAACACTCCGATCACTCTCAGGTTAAAGTATACATGGGGGACGGATGGCGCTTGGATTTCAAGAAAACTTACTTTGATACATTTTCTCCACCAGACTTTTACGTCAAGGTAAGTCTTCCTGGCAATTATGTTAATAAGACTCGTGTACTGATGTGGATCATTGGCTGTCTAATGAATTTGAGAAGCCCAGTTCACAATATATACCTACGTATTGTTTTTGCGAGTAAATGAAGGTTAAATTGTTTTAAATGAATGAAAATTGACAAAAAAAGCGAGAGTGAATTATAGGGGCCTTTGTTTATAATTTCACACATGGCCCGCCCCTAAAATCACTGGGACGGCCCTGACTCTATTACGAGCACATTTCTATTTGTTCCAAAATAAAATGTTGGCTAATAATAAAGATGCTTACTGATAAATGTGGGATGGACAGTTTCGGTTAATTGGTGTTCCAGCGGATTATGCAAAGAAGAAAACAAAGGTGATAGAAGATGATTGGGTACCTGTTTGGGAAGAAGAGTTGGAGTTTCCTTTAACTGTTCCGGAATTGGCTTTGCTTCAAATCGAAATAAGAGAATATGACATGCATGAGAAAGATGATTTCGGAGGCCAAACATGTCTGCCTGTTTGTGAGCTTAAGCCTGGAATTAGATCTATCCCACTATTTGATAAGAAGGGAGAGAAATACCCTTCTGCCAGGCTTCTCATCAAGTTTCAGTTTGCTTAAATTACGTGATTTTTGATACTCAATTATGAATACACAAATTCAAAATCGAGCAGGGTGAGCGACAGTTTTATGATTTTCTTTATTTCTCTCGTCTCTTTTTGTCAATTGTCATCCAGCTACGGTGAATTGTACATGTTCGACTAGTTACGTATAGTATCTCAAAAAGAGATTATCGTATTAAAACTAGAACTTTTTGCTTAAATGGGTCGAAACCCAAACTATTTAATAAAATAGGGTGGGTTTCAAACTATTTATCAATAATGGGTCCACGTCACCATTTTGAATTAATGTAACTTCTCGCTATCCGGGAGAGCGAGAAGTTGAAGAGGCTTGACAAGCTACGTTCGCCGTCTTCGTTCTCCCTACTCCGACCACCAAATAACGAAATACAACCACCATTGTCTTCTTCTCACTTCCCTTAACATATACACATACTTGGTTGAGTTATTAGCTTCACGTTTTGCGCAAAAAATGACCCGTAATATCGCTGTTCACCAACAATTTCATTTCCGCAATTAAAACCTCAAAAGATAACATTTGAGAAAATTATATCTTTTTTATTATAGGTAAAATCTAATACATTATTTATATATTAAATATTAAATATTTTGCAATTATAATAACAAAATATACAAATAGACCGAAAGGCACATGTTAATAAGCTAATATTTTGGTAAATAGAGGATTTTGTACCTAATATTTTTTGAGTGACTCAACTGTTTAGGAAGTTGTGTGAATGTACGGATCTCTATTACTATATAGTACTAGATTTCATGCCCGGGCGTTGCCTGAATTATATCTTAACATGACTTCAAAGTATTTATCGCGAGATTGGCCTTAACATCAAATTGCGCGTACTCAAAACTTGTGCGCGAGCCTTATTTCTAATAAGGATACATATTCTAATAGAGTTTGATCTCCTCTATATTCTAATAGAGTTCAACTCATTTCAGCCGAAAAAAACGGGTAACATATAAAAATTGCTTCCCTAAAAGCCAAAACTATTCCATTCAAAAAAATAAGACACAATAACTTGAATATGAATATTAATATTAAATAGGTTTGGGTATTTAGCTCTATCTCTAGTTTTGGAATGCAGTACAATCCATAGGTTTAAAAAACACTTTCCCAGCCACAATATTATAACCAACCAAAAAGTTCATTTGAGCAACATTCCCTAAAGTTGGGCTCTTAGGGTCTTCCCCGGATAAAATAGCAAGGCACATCACTCCCTTGGTTACTTCGATAAATGTATTAACTGGCTTCAACACCACGTCGCCACCGTCGAAATGGGCCGTGACATCCGGAATCCCTAGATCGACTCCACCATTAGTGGTTTGATAACATACCTTTAGTTGATTTGTTGGATCTTTTATCTTGGGTGCATGGATAATGTTATCTAAAGCTGATATAAGACCGTTGTACATACCAGAGGGTAAAACGGTCATTGTTGCTCCCGAGTCTATAAGGATATTTCCCGTATTTAATTTATTAGGAAATTCTTTTTTAAGGGACGATATTTTTGTGTTTCCGACACTAATCCCGTTTAAGGTAAGTGTATAAAAGGTATGATCATCTCTAATTATTGGGGTAGAAATAACACCCGGTCCAGAAACCTCCGCTAAATCTCCGAAATTGATAGTACTTGTATAAGTACCTTCTTTTGAAAAAGGGATAAAACAATACGAGAATTTACCACCAATTCTCGTACCTAGTTGCGATATCAACGACAATGGTCCGCCACCAAGCCCTATTATACCGGTACCTTCTTTATCGTATAAAATCCCGTCGCTATTAATACTACAGCCAAAGGTAATCTTAGGGACTTGTTTTCCTTGTGGGAAGGTTATGATTTCGGTGGCAAGGAACCCTGCCGTGTAAGACAAGTCAGCATATTGATATGAATAGAAACACTTGTTTTCCCTAGAACAACTGTGTTGAGTCCCGCTTAAAGCAAGACAACCTTGTGTGTCACAAGATTGATTCATGTACGACCATGATTTACTTGGGTCAAAAATCGGAAGGGTTTGCTTGTAACATTGTTGACAAGGTTTGCATTGAGTCCATATAAGATCACTTCCAGTGTCTATAATCCCCATTTGTAACACGGGTGGTGACCCGAAGGACAATTCCATATAGTACTCTCCTCGAGCATACTTTACTTTCGATTGTGAGTCGCCTGTTAACGAGGATGTCCTGTATCGGTCAATTGCAGACATTGAACGTTGGATCGAGTTTCCTAGACGTTCATATTGATTAAGGGATGAATTGTATGACGGAGATAAGGGTGAAAAATTGCGGTGGATTAGCTTAGCGCTGAAGCTAATTTCATCGGTTAATGAGGGATGAACAATTGCGATCAATGTAATTAACAATGATGTTAAGAAAGAGCTATAGCTAATTGCCATAGTTCAACGTAATTTTGGACAAGAATATGGAGGATTGATTATGATTGTTTGATATTCTAACTATATATTCATGGGTTATATACTTATATCGTGGGTAGAGGTGAATTCACTTATGCGGCTTTAGGTAACTAATTTTCAACAAATAAGTTAACTTTTGTTATAACCTTGATTTTGTGTAATCTTATTGATATTTATGAAATATATATATGGCAAAAAATCCTTTTATTACATATAGAAACAAAGATATTTGCTATATCAAGCCACATCATTAAATGTTTAAATCAACTTTTACTTATATTTTTACAACTTTAATTTACATGTTACGGCAATAGCAATGGTAACATATAAGAAGTTTCATATTATATAAATACTCCGTAAATCCTTAACCATTGAGCTAAAAAATAAGGAACTTCTTATATGAAATTGGTTTCTAAAGTAAGAAACCAGTTTCATATATGAAAATCAGAGAAAAAAGGGACTCACAATGAATAAGAAGTTTTATAATTAATGATGTGTGTCAATGATAAAAAGATAATATGAAAACTTTGTATATGCTACCATTGCCACTTCCCTTTTAAGTGTTGTGCTTGCTACAGAGTATAATTTTTGTGGGAGTTTCATTAATATTAATATTACTTAACCCACTTTGTTATAACAAACACTTGAAAGATAAATCATGCAATTTTGCATGGATTTACGCTAGCTACGGTATAATGTACTTATCGTCCCGTTTACTTGTTTACCTTTAAAATAAAATACGCATCACAATAATAAAAAAAAATGAATTACAAAAGATTGCTATATGCATTGCATATGTAAGGAAATATGGTATAATATACCATACATAGCCTGTCACACGTATATAGAATGAGATTTAGACATAGTAAATGTAGTAGAAAATCAGAGAATAATTTTCAATTCTAGACCAATAGCAACACGGAGATTATAAGCTACAATATTGACAAATATATACTCCTGTAATTTTACATAATGATTTTTTTGAGTAAATTTTACATACGATTTTTGAAGTCCCTTAAAAAAACTATTTTTCAAAATATTCAATTGTGGGAAGTAATTAGAAAGTTTGCATCCTGAATCCTGACCAAAGAGAGAACTTTGTATCTATTTTCTTCCTAGTACACTGAATATCCTATTTTTTATACGAGTAATAGATCATTATTAGTTTACTAGTGTAGATCCTGTGCTATTGCACGGTAATTTTAGATCTTATCGTTTAGAGAATTTTAGATTTTAGTTTGGGGCAATATTGCATGAGACGGTTTTATAAAGTTACAATGCGAGACGATATTACAAAGTCAGACGATTTACATTGTGAGACACTCGCAAGTTGCAATGTGTAAAGCCTATTCAGTCATGTATTTTTCATGGGTTGTGAGTAGGGCTGAGCAAAATTATACGATACGGTTTTATTATACGTATCCGATACGAGATACGGTTTCAATTATACGGATTTCCGTATATCCGATACGAATTTCCGTATATACGATACGGTTTTTAAAAAACCGATACGTATCGGCAAAATTAGAAACCGGATATACGGTTTCCGATACGATTCTTATTTTTAATAGAAAATATTAATTTAAAATCATAAAACCACAAAACATTGAGTATATAAGTCACTCAATCTTATTACTTTTATACATTTTTATGTTATTTACTCTTATACTATTTACTATTTTAAGTCATTATTAAAAATCATAAAATCACCCACAAAAATGAAAATAAGACATTAAATTATACTAATTGAGCTGGAAACCGGATACCGTATATACGGTTTCCGGATATACGGAAAAACCGGATATACGGAAACCGTATAAACGGAAAATCCGTATCGGATAAGGATGCTAAAAAATGAGATTTTGAAAACCGGATATCCTATACAATTTTGAAAACCGTATCGAATATGCGGTTTTGTTCACCCCTAGCTGTGAGAATATTTGAGTGAGAGTTTTGTAATAGAAAATTATTGAATATAGTACTTAAGATAATATATTTTAATAATATTCTATAGGAATATATTTTTGTTGTTTTATATAATATGTAAATTTCTTATGTAACCTATGTTTCAATAATTTATTGATGGATATAACCAGCCTAACTTGTACAAGTGTCTTTAAAGAATAATAACTAATAAAAGCCCAATTTAATGAGGTGAAATTTGAGCGGGAAAATTTACTATGTGACTTATTCTTTTAGTTATAGGGGGGGGGGGGGGATTGCTATTAATTAACATAATTTCAAGAAAAAATTAACTTACTTTTAAATAAAGACTAAAATACAAATAAGGGTTGACCCAAAGGTAAAGAGTCAATCTTCTGGCCATGAGGTCAGGGGTTCGATTCCCATTGAGTTAAAATATACCACTATTGATAAGCAATTTGTAAACACCACTTTAAGTCGGGTAAGGCTTATCCATAACCTAAAATTTTTTGTACCGAAAAAAATAGAGACTAAAATAATGTATTACAACGGTAGATTGGTTAACGTAAATACTTCTACAAATGTCTATTGTAAAACCATTTGTAGTTTACCTCAATAACCTTTTTTTTTTAGAAGTTTACCTTATAGCCTTGCGAAAGGTAATAATGAAGTTATGATACAGGGTTTTCTGTAGAGTTATTCAAAGTAACAATAATTTATTGGAAATGAGTTAAATTAAATTGAAGTGTTTGTGCCGTATATATTGTGACATAATTCAAAAGTTGATCCATGAATAACATGTAGGATATGTAAGCATTATTCCACGCGAATAAAGAACACAAAGAAGTAAAACAAACTAAATAAATTAACAACATTGTGTGATTACATTCTGAGTTAAGCATGCATTTTAGTACAATCCATTGGTTTGAAGGAAAGTTTACCTCCCTCACTATCATAACCAATCATGAAGTTCATTTGAGCAATATTTCCCAATATTGCAAATGGTTGTTCATTACCTAATGCTGCCATTGCAAGGCACACCACATCATCAGCTACTTGTACAAATGTGTTACTCGGCTTCAACACCACGTTGCCACCAGCCAAATCTCCCCCACCGCCAAAATGAGCCGTGATGTTTGAAATATTTAAATCGAGTCCTCCATTTTTGGTTCGGTAGCAGAGTTGCAATTGCCGTGTTGGATCATCTACCGTCTCCCTGTTAATAGCATCCCGTATGGTGGAGATAAGATCGAAGTACACCTTTGAGGGTAAAAGCATTAATGTAGTTCCCGAGTCAATGATTATACTTCCCGGACTATTAGGATTACCGTAGTAGTCATCATTAAGGGAAGAACTCGTATTGTAGGGTATTTTCGTCTTTCCAACACTAAACGATTCCAAGTTAATGTAATAAAATGTTTCTAGGTCACCATGCATTATAGGGGTGGAAATAACGCCCAGACCCGAAACCTCCACGTTTGTTCCAAAATTAATCTTGCTTGTGTAATTACCTTCTTTAAAGTAAGGAATTAAGCAATACGAGAATTTACCATTGGTCGATGAATAAAGTTGTGAGACCAATGACAAGGGTCTGGCTCCAAGCCCAACTAAACCCGACCCATCTCCCCTAAAATTCCCAACGTTGTTGTTGGCACAACCAAAACTAACCTTAGGGAACAATGTTCCTGTTGCATTACCTTCTGATTTGAAGGTTATGGTCTCGGAAGCCAAGCCCCCGAACGTGTGTGACATATCACCATAATTATAAGTGTAAGCACAAGTGTTGTTGTTAGTGCAAGCGTATTGGGATTTGTCTAAAACAATGCAAGCTTTTGAGTCACAAGATTGGACCATATAGGTGGATGGTTTTCTTGGGTCGAAAATTGGAATGTCCTGCTTATAACATTTTAAGCAAGGTTGACACTGAATCCAAATTAAATCACTTCCTGTGTCTACAATGCTTAGTTGTGACACGGGTAGCGTGCCAAAAGACAGTTCCATAGGGTACTCTCCTTGGGCAGACTTGACTTGGGATTGCGGGTCACCGGATGATGATGTTGTGTATCGGTTAATTTTATTCAGAGAACGTTGGATTGAGTTTCTTAGACGTTCATATTGGTTAAGGGACGAGGTGGACAACGGAGATAAAGATGATTCGCGATGGATTAGATAGTGGTGAAGCCTTTTGGATGAGCTAGTGTAGGAGTAACAATAATAACTAAGAATATAAGTAAAGATGAAAAATTCCATATATAGATAGTTTGTCTTGACTTGGATCCCTAATAATCAATATTAGTGGGTTTTTGTCATCTATAAAATTGTGTCTTTAGGGGTTAGATTTGTTCATATCAAATCTCTAGATTCGTCTTTGATATAATTAGTGTAATTTAATCTATTAAATCACTTAAATTCGACTTATAAATCATTAATAAACCGTAAATACACAAACAAAATACTAGCTGATTGCGATTCTGGCTTTACAGATAGAACCCAACTCAGGAACAGACGCATAGAGTGTTGCGCCTCTTCCAGAGGACGCACCTTCTGCTGCGCCTATTCCGGACTGGTTTACGTCTCTGATCTTCTTGATTCGCTCCGACGTAGCTTAATTTCCTAATTAATCAACTATTAACTCCTAATATCACCGTTAATCTGTCTTTAGATAATTTTTTTTTTTTTTTTTTTAAGTCTTCCTTTTGGGTATACTTCCGACATAGATCCCGTATTCGTTGTCATCAATTGTAATATTTATTTTATAGTTCTATTTAATCATTTTATTGTATTATTGTTTGGATGATTTGTTTGCCTTTCATATGCAATCGATTCTAAATCCCAATCTGACACAATTGATTGCTAAACTACATGTTCACCAACATAATCTAAGCTCACCTGCTAGGATTAAAATGTGGATGTTGCATTGCATGCATATAACCGATTACATATCGAGTACAGAAGAGTTTCCCTAATCATTAGTAAAGGCCGCTATCGAGACGGGCGGGATTAGATGTTCGATCAAAATAGCTTCCTAATACGTACCCTCACCCCTTACTCCAGATCTCTGTGAACATCCGTGTTCATTGGCATCCACGAGAGTCATTCTAGACATAGAATGCTAAGGGTAACGAGTTCTTAGGGTTCATGTCATTACTTTATGTCTTGACATGGCATAAAGTATTCGAACGGTTCCAACTTCCCACAAAAGTTGGTGGCGACTCCACAAATGCGTGTTTTCATGCTTGTACCTCGTTTCTCCATCTGTGGTTCCCCGTACAACTGATGGCCTGGAAAGGATCGCGAAATCCGTGTATCACAGTTTGGGGACTCCGCTGGGGATAATACACTTACCTGTTACCCAGGGTGAAACTTGAACGAGGTTAGGGAATAATATGTATGAGACTGTTGTCGGTTCTCATTACTCGACCTTCCTAGGTCGTTTTATTTGGCCTTCTTAGGCCCAACCCAACCCTTTCGACCAATCATCCTGTCTGGACGGTCCAAATTCTTATCTGGGCCTAAGGATGGATAGAGATTGACGTCAACCATACCACAGTGTGTACTCATGTTAGCACCAAGGGTTTTTAACTATTCGAGGAGATGGACTAGGAACCGGCCTTACTCATGTTTGGCGCGGACCTCTCCACAGACCTTAGGTTTGATTGCTTGGTATGGGAACCCACCTTCTAAGCCAAAACCATTTTAAATGCACTTGACATACCGTTATTCTGCCTGTTTAAATGTGTAAAACCCTTACATGATCACCACTTTTTAAATAAACCATGACAAAATTTTCAAAATCAAAATCCTTTTTAAAACTATAAAGCATTTTCAAAGGTGGCCTATAGTAGCGCAAAATGAGTCGAAACTTTGTCCAAGTGATAAGACGGTATTTAATCATATTTACACCCCTTATTTATATATTTTTACGGTCACCTTTTGCATTATTTGAGTTAATTGCTGAAAGTTTGATAGTTTCGTGATTTAATCACTTATATATTATTTTCCTTATTAAATGAATTAATTTATATATGTTTTGAATTAACAGGTAATAAACTATTAAATTAAGGGAGTAAAACTAGCAAGAAAGTATACCAAGGAACCAAGATCCATGTCAAGCACGGATAAACACATCATACACAAGAGACGTAAACTTAACTAACTCATATAGGACATGGGCTTTGCAAAATTAATCGGTCAAAGGCAATTAAGAAACTTAAGTTGGTTGGCACGTGGGAATCCAACAAGTGAACAAGAGCATATCAAATTGAGGAGTACAGTGGCTAAGTGAAAGAAAGACTCCAGAAGCTTCGGAAAACGATAGAGCACAACAATGGGAACTCCTACTCCATCTCAACTTCTCAATTTCTATCCTTTTTCGTATTTTACGCATGCCAAATACTTCCAAAAATATATCACGAAAAATATCCCGTATATCCAAAGATCAGTATAAAAACCCGTCTCAATCTCAGAGTTAAGAGGAGGTGAATACCCATATATTTTTATAGAGAAAGATGAGCGAAATGAGTGACGGTTCAATCATTTGGGTCACAATTAGAAGATGAAGCTGTTCTCTGACGCCGTCTTAGTACACTTCCGAGTACGGGTGGATTCGAGTTCGATCGGAGGCGTGATATCCGAGGGTCGAGTTGCGGATTCCGGGAAATTAAATAAGTTCTTCTTACTTCTTCTTTGTACCTAATTTATGGTTGAATTCGTTGATTAATTTTAGTATTAAACCGTTGGTTGTTTATCGTTAATCTTCAGTTATTTGTATCCATTATTTTACTCGTCTTAATATCAAGTTCCAATTTCAGTTTATAATTTGTTATCTTATTATGATTGGAATTGTATACTTCTGCTAATTATATGATTCTGGCTTAGTTCGAGTTATATAATCCGAGTAGCAACTATTTGAATTAATCTCTGCAAATTGGGGTTAGTTTAGGTTGGGAGTAGAATTTGGTCTGTTAATCAGTTAGGTAGTGACGACATTTAAGTGGTTAATTGGATTAATTATGTTTTCTTGGTTCAATAATGCTTCTAATCCGGTCTTTGGTCTTTAGTAGGGTGTGACAAACTTACATCGGTCGGTTAGTTTAGAATCGGTCTAGGCTTAGTTCAGGTCGGTTGCAATTAAGAGAAGATAGGGAGTTCTTGTTATCTTGAGTTCCGCAGTTAATCTATAAACAAACTAGAGATTTGACGTAAACAAATATCGGTTGACATTCTAAAATTACCATAAGAAATGTGAGCTTAATCGGGTATTCAACTTCACTGTTAGACATTAGTATTTAGTTATATTAGTTCATTAAAATTAAAAATGAAACCCCCATTTATCGTAAATATGTTAATAGCCGTAAATAATAGTATATATGTAAGTTAGTTAATAAATATTACTAGATAGTTAATTAGTTTTTCCAGTCTCTCCGTGGGATCGACCCTACTTATCCTTTACTATGTTTATATTTTTGAGGTTAAGATAGGTAAATAAATTGTTAATTTGTATGCGCAAACGACCCGTATCAAATTTTGGCGCCGTTGCCGGGGAGATTGATGTAAGGACTGATTTTCTGTGAAGTGTATATACACTTTAATACTAATACTTACATGAATTCTGTTCTTTATATTTTTTGCCAAATTTTCTTGGATGGACACTTGAAGTGGATGATATGTTCTCTAACCATTTTTTGCATGTTATCTGCCTTTCGTGTTCCCGTCTATTTTTGAATCTTGGCATAATAATATCTTGTGATATTTTTATTTGTGAATTTTGTAATGCATAACTTTAATTAAATATATCATTGGATTTTATTTAGGTTGAGATTTTTAGCATAGAACATGTTCCCTAACCATTTATTTTCATGTTGTTTGTTCTTATTTCTGCCTGATTTTAAAATCTTACTGTAATATTATTATAGCTTAACTTATTGGTTGATTTTTTATGTGTGTGAGAATAAATATAGATCTATGAGTACTCTATGGCTATTCATGCCGTCTGATAAAACATATGACACGTTGGACTGTCAGTTAAACTTGTTAATTGATGCATTGGTAGCACGTTTGAGCTGGCTGTTGAATTCAGTGACTAGTTTTGAGGATGAAAGAGTACGTCGAGTCACGACGTTAACTAAGACGCTTCTTGGGAGGCAACCCAAGCTTACATATTTATTGTTTTCATGTTTATTAGCTTTTATATCCGTTATTAGTTACTTAGTTGAGTCGGCTTAAGTGCCTCCCCGAGTTTCGCAACCTTTGTAGGGGGATATTAATAGTGTCGGTTGCACAAAAAAATTAGAATAAGTAGTGAATAAAACTAATTCGGTTTCACTGTTTAAGCATTATAGGGTATTTCGCTTGTTCTATATTTCACGGATCTTGGACGAATGGTCTATTTTGCAGGGATCTAGATTTATAAATAAAGAGAAGATGCTGCTACACTATGCTACCCAAGGTCAGTAGTCGGAATTGCTAAAGCAAGCGTGTTGTTCTTGGGTCGATGATCTTACTGTGGCAGAGTGGGAAGTAGTGAGACAGTGAGACTGAACGGTTCCCAACGAGCACTTACTGTTGAACCTGGCTACTGTGAGGCTGCTCCTACATGGCTGCGCTTAAAGAGACGTTAACAAAAAGCTGGAGCAGCATGATATCTGTGCATATACTTGAATCCGCTAAGTGCCTCATTCCCTTATATTATTTTATTTGTTAAATTTTTTAATCACGGTGTCTATTCTGACATCGGGGACGATGTCGAGTTTAAGTGTGGGGGAGAGGCAAGCTAATATCTTGAAAAATCGGGTTCATTTTAAAAGTACAGAGCTAAGGTTGAATTAAGTTTTGGTAACAATGAAATTTTTATTATCGTAATACTGGATTTTGATGAGCCGAGTGCCACTGAGTATGTGCTGCTAGTATGTTAGTGCTAATATGTTAAATGTTTGCCTAGCTTAGGTGGTGGTGATGTATATTTGTCTAGTTTAAAAATTGCACACCATCAATACTGTCACAATGTTGCTGTCATTCGTTTGCTAAAGCAATAAGATATACGGAGTACAACCTTATGCTTCTTGGACTATATTAAGACGAGGGTGTCGACGACAAATTCTAATATAACAATTTTTCAAAAATACTAACCTAAAATTAATTTTCACTAATATCTATAAAATAAAAAAATATTTGAAGTCGTGTATATGTGAGTTTTTCCTCCATTTTGAACTTGGATTAATTAATTAGGTGACGTGCAAATTTTAAGTCTCTTTTAAATTAAAATTATAAAGCACTTTATTTGGCTACCTTTATTTACACTTTTCATTGACTCTAGTGCGTGGGGTGTAAGCCGGTCTTTTAGCCAATTTACTTTCATAGGTGACTCCTAATCAGGGCTTCCGGGAGATTATTTGACCTCATTTAAACAAAAATTCTATCCGGTGGCTCGAGTAATTAGATCCTTAGGGGAACCCAGTCATTGTACTGGGAGAATGCCTAATGACTTGTCCGGATGGGCGGGATCCATTGGTCGAAAGCTCGCTACAAGGGTCATTGGATAGACGGTTACGAAAGTTGGAGGATGTTGAAAAAAATGAAATGAAAAAGAAAAAAAGGAAAAAGGAAAAAAGTGAAAAAGGGAAACAGAAAGAAGAAACCGAGAAAGTATGAAAAAGAATTACGAAGTGAATGTTGGTGGTAGGTTTGTTGAGGGACGGATACACTTGAATGCTCGGGAGAACGATCCTCGTACTATATGTACAGAAAGTAAATTTCCCATTACGATCTTAAATTGCCCAAACCCGCCTCTATGAGTCAATACATTTGCACACGCGCACGAAGGTAGTTGGACCGAGTGTCTTACTAAGCATTTGTTTATAATTGTAATTTAGAAGCGGTTTAAAATGTTTATGTTAGTTAATTAATTGGTTGTATAGTTCGGAGTGGAAGGAAAAGTTTAGTATACGTTACTTCCTAATCTAACTTAAAATGTTTTTCATTGACTTTACTAACTTAATTAAAATGATTTTTAAAAACGTTTTTAGTTTGTCGTCGATAAACTTGTTCTGGTTAAGTCTAAAATCTTTGAGGTTAATAAGTCTATCTGTAGCTAATGTTTTGTTATTGTCGAGGACGACAACAAGCTAAGTGTGGGGGAATTTGATAAGACGGTATTTAATCATATTTACATCCCTTATTTATATATTTTTACGGTCGCCTTTTGCATTATTTGAGTTAATTGCTGAAAGTTTGATAGTTTCGTGATTTAATCACTTATATATTATTTTCCTTATTAAATGAATTAATTTATATATGTTTTGAATTAACAGGTAATAAACTATTAAATTAAGGGAGTAAAACTAGCAAGAAAGTATACCAAGGAACCAAGATCCATGTCAAGCACGGATAAACACATCATACACAAGAGACGTAAACTTAACTAACTCATATAGGACATGGGCTTTGCAAAATTAATCGGTCAAAGGCAATTAAGAAACTTAAGTTGGTTGGCACGTGGGAATCTAACAAGTGAACAAGAGCATATCAAATTGAGGAGTACAGTGGCTAAGTGAAAGAAAGACTCCAGAAGCTTCGGAAAACGATAGAGCACAACAATGGGAACTCCTACTCCATCTCAACTTCTCAATTTCTATCCTTTTTCGTATTTTACGCATGCCAAATACTTCCAAAAATATATCACGAAAAATATCCCGTATATCCAAAGATCAGTATAAAAACCCGTCTCAATCTCAGAGTTAAGAGGAGGTGAATACCCATATATTTTTATAGAGAAAGATGAGCGAAATGAGTGACGGTTCAATCATTTGGGTCACAATTAGAAGATGAAGCTGTTCTCTGACGCCGTCTTAGTACACTTCCGAGTACGGGTGGATTCGAGTTCGATCGGAGGCGTGATATCCGAGGGTCGAGTTGCGGATTCCGGGAAATTAAATAAGTTCTTCTTACTTCTTCTTTGTACCTAATTTATGGTTGAATTCGTTGATTAATTTTAGTATTAAACCGTTGGTTGTTTATCGTTAATCTTCAGTTATTTGTATCCATTATTTTACTCGTCTTAATATCAAGTTCCAATTTCAGTTTATAATTTGTTATCTTATTATGATTGGAATTGTATACTTCTGCTAATTATATGATTTTGGCTTAGTTCGAGTTATATAATCCGAGTAGCAACTATTTGAATTAATCTCTGCAAATTGGGGTTAGTTTAGGTTGGGAGTAGAATTTGGTCTGTTAATCAGTTAGGTAGTGACGACATTTAAGTGGTTAATTGGATTAATTATGTTTTCTTGGTTCAATAATGCTTCTAATCCGGTCTTTAGTAGGGTGTGACAAACTTACATCGGTCGGTTAGTTTAGATTCGGTCTAGGCTTAGTTCAGGTCGGTTGCAATTAAGAGAAGATAGGGAGTTCTTGTTATCTTGAGTTCCGCAGTTAATCTATAAACAAACTAGAGATTTGACGTAAACAAATATCGGTTGACATTCTAAAATTACCATAAGAAATGTGAGCTTAATCGGGTATTCAACTTCACTGTTAGACATTAGTATTTAGTTATATTTGTTCATTAAAATTACAAATGAAACCCCCATTTATCGTAAATATGTTAATAGCCGTAAATAATAGTATATATGTAAGTTAGTTAATAAATATTACTAGATAGTTAATTAGTTTTTCCAGTCTCTCCGTGGGATTGACCCTACTTATCCTTTACTATGTTTATATTTTTGAGGTTAAGATAGGTAAATAAATTGTTAATTTGTATGCGCAAACGACACGTATCACCAAGTGTCTAGTCAAAATCATTTTTCTACTTCGAGTCAACACTCCTACAACCACACTACGGTTGTCTAGGAAAAACATTTCCAAACCAGTCATTTTCAAAACTCACTAAGTACAGTGACACACTCCCACTTCACAAATCGAGTCTTTTTGAGTAAGTGTGCTAGATTGGTCGATCGTGTTTTGATTCGTCGTCAGTCTCTTGCCCAGTTTTCAAGCAGCCTACAACTAACCAAGCAAGTGTTCATCAACCGGCGCCAAATGGTAATGATCAAATCCTAGCTGTGCTCCTTCGTCTCCAAAAGAGTCAAAACCAAGCCTATGGTAATGATCAAATCCTAGCTGCGCTCCTTCGTCTCCAAAAGAAAACAAATCATACCATGTGGGATGATGATTGCCAAAAGGCATTCGACAGAATCAAGGAGATATTAGCAAAACCACAAGTGTTAATGCCTCCCAAACGAGATCAACCTCTTGGTTTATATCTCACAGTCACAAAAACGGCCATGCGGGCTATGTTGGCACAATGTCGGGAAAGAAAAAAGAGCCATCTATTACCTTAGTAAGAAGTCCTTAGAATGTGAGTGCAAATACATACCTCTCGAAAAGACATGCCTCGCTCTTA
>JAIUZE010023140.1:0-26607 GCA_022085475.1 Heliosperma pusillum
AGCTTACTCCTCCTCGAGTGGCCTTGAGATTTAAAACAACCCTGACAAGGGGTGGACAATTCCTATCGCACTATTCCCTTCGAATAGCCACAACTCATCATGACCCAAAAGATGCTCATTTGACCCCAGTTACGAAGGTCGTAGAGAATAAATCAAAGTCACTCTGAAACTGTGCCACCTTAGGCGAACAGTCTTTAGTCAAAGAATTGACTCAAAAAGAATACTAGTAGCTCTTGCCACGACCAGGCTACAAGAGTTCCCAGAACTCTATAAGCGGTCACTGCCCGACAGACTGTCCCTTACAGTTTGTCTATGTGATCGACTGGTCATCCCTTATGACCCTATGGCACTTGAACTTGCCATCAATCGCATCACACTCTAGTCACTTGGAGACGTCACCTCATATAAGCAACTAGGGGCCAATGCTATGATAATCCAGTCCACTTTAATGGGGTTCAAAATTGTCTCTACAATCCATTTGAATATAACAAAGCACAGAACGAGTTCTATAAACTCAAACGATAAATGTGATTATCATATATGAACAATCAACACATATCATATAATCTAAAGTTTATTTCGTCTATGACAATTCATGACGATCTTATTAAATGTAATAAAGGCTTGGGTAGTGAATATACCATGTATTCATTTATTTCAACCTTGTTAATTGCTTTTTCCTTCCATCCAACGTTATTTCTAATAACATGAATTCATATATGTACATGTCTAAATCCCTATCTAGTGTTGGGCTCTTTAACGTGAAAGATACTCCCACTCGTTATCATGATAACTGATAGGTATTTAGGTGAAATGATCTACCATTAGTTCCTTTTAAACCACCTTACCCTCATCATAATGTACTAGGTCTCTATTTGTAGAATTTATAATGATTGACTCTTCAATCATCCTTTTAGTTATTCGCTTCTTATATAACAAAGGTATGCCTAGGATTCGGATAAATCCTTATAAGTTTGGAAATTAGGGTTTGTATAACCTGTACAACATTATCAAATTTTCTCTACCAAACACAAGAATGAATCCCTAGTCCTCCTTGAGGACTCTTTGGATGTTCTTGTAGGCTATCCAATGACACTCATGTAAATTAATTTGTTATAGGCTTGTCATGCTCCCAGCAAACAATTCATTTAGGTATGTGTATGTAATGGCATACATGATTGGTATCATGTGATCAACAACTCTTAGGTTCAGTGGATGACTATGACCCTTTCATAGTGATCCCACTTTTATCAACATTAATAACCTATTTAACTTGTTGAGATACATAAAGGCTCTTATCGATATAAGACACTTTTCTAAATGCCAAAATAAAATCTTCTATTCCACAATAGATTTTGATTTTAGTATACATGTTGCCCTCTTTTATCCAGCATTAAAATCCAACAATTCCTTTCAAAAAGGTAACACGAATACGTCACTCACAATAAGTGATACGTCATTCACGTGGAAAAAAATTTCTCCCACTGAACTTCATGTCTTTACGTGAATTTAATAACTCCCACTTAACTTCATGTCTATACATGACTTTAACTCCCACTTAACTTCATGTCTATACATGATATTTCGACAATTCGAGTGAAAACTTCTTATATCTTATAATAGAAAAATCATCATAACCTCTAGGTAGATACATACCATAGGCTTGTGTCATGTACACATCCTATTCCAAATCCCTATTTGGAGATGTGGTTTTAATGTGTATCTTGTACACACCTATTATGAGGTATTTCATTGATGATTTGGATCTAAGCATAGTTACGCATTAACTTGGCTTTTGAAGACATCTACATGTCTATCCATCCAACTACAATTTGACAACTCCAAATAAAACATTTTCTTTGCATAGATTGAAAACCCATGTTTTATGTAATGTTAGAACTACTAGTAGTATTTCTTCTGGTGAAGGGAACAATTCAGGTGGCATATTTTTCAGTCCTTGTACTGCACCTGAAAATATTTGTACTAAATTGTCAATGATTAATGATAAAATTCATGATGTGTGGCATCTAAGACTAGGACATGCTGCTGACAGCAAACTCAAACACATTTCAAACATACCTAAATCACTCAAATCCAATTCCAGGGCCGGGTGTTTGTGTTACTTGTTCCATGCCCAAACAAACCAGATTCTGTTTTCCTATTAGGACTGACAACGCAGCTCACATATTTTACCTGGTACATGTAGATATATGGGACCGTACTGGAAAAGAAACGAGAAGTAAACATAACTACTTCTTAACTATAGTTAATGATCATTCTCGAGCAACTTGGGTCTATCTTATGAAAACTAAGTCCAAAGTGGCATACCTACTAGTGCAATTCTATAAATTTGTCAAGAATCAGTCTGGGAAAAGCATCAAAAATCTCAGGTCAGACAATGCTATTGAAATCACAAAAGGTGACAGCAAAAGATTCATATTATCAAAATGCATTTGGCACCAAACATGTTGTGTTGATACCCCTCAGCAGAATGGGGTTGTTGAAAGAAAACACATGCATCTACTTGAAATTAGCATGGCCATCAAGTTCAGTTCAGGACTCCCCTTAACCTTCTAGGGTGATTGTGTACTCACAGCCACATACATCATAAATTGACTCTCTACTGCAGTATTACAACATAAAACTCCCTACGTAATTCTGTTTAATAAAGTCTCTAATTATGACACGATGTGGGTCTTTGGATGTCTGACTATAGTACACAATCCTAGCAGGGATAAGGACAAATTTCAACCAAGGGAAATACCTTGTGTTTTCATAGGCTATCCACTCTCTCAGAAGGGATACAAAGTCTATGACATAGTGAGGAATACTGTATTCGTGTATAGGGATGTCCAGTTCTTTGAAGGTGTGTTTCCATACAAGATCATCAATTTCATCCAATTTCTTCCCTCACTGCAATCTTGTGACATGCTATTATGCCATGATCTGTGTATAGACTAGTAGTATATATTGAATATTTGTAACTGATTCACACATACATTCAGAAATACATTAAATGAAGATCAACAACAATTATGCTCAAATATCTTACATGTCTTATATCCTCCTGAACTTATATTAAATGCAACAAAAAAAATAACAATGAAAAGAAACGAAAGGCGGAAGAAGAGGAGTGAAACTAGGAAAATTAATTATACTCCTATATTCTTTATTATATGCCAACTGTGTTTTTGCACCCTCCTACTTCAATCAGCGTTTTTAATTTTCTGATTTTTTTTACATTGGGCCCCTCCCAGTATTGAGCCCTTGTCATTTGCCCACCCAAACAGGTCTTAGGGCCGGCCCTGGGGAGGGAGCACAAGTTTTAAGAAAACATTGAAAAAAGGGAAAGGTAGTATTGGAATGGAAGTAGGACCATTTGAGTATTTAATGTTAGTTGTGTGGGTGGGGTAATGACATATTGTGTAAATATATAGGGTAAATAAGGAGTAATTGGTCTTATTTGTTACCCGAAAAGGAATGGATAGTTTGGTTTGGATGGTCTAAATAAGGTAAGTGTAATTTTTGTTTTGGATGTGAGGGAGTATATATTAGTTGTTTTGGATGTGAGGGAGTATATATTAGGTAGGAGTTTGGATTTAGCTGGTGATAAAATAATTTGGCTTATGTAAAGATGAAATTTGGTTTAATTGCAAATTCTCTGAATTGTGAGTTGCATGTTTATACTTTGAAGTTATAGATTAACAATGAGCATCCCCTTTCCCTTGTAATTAGAACAACAATGGAGTCAACGACATCATCGGCCAAAGCAAAGAAAAAATGGGAACGCCTGAACAACATCACAACAACCATTGACCTCAACTCCCTGGATAACGGTTCGTGTCAACAAAATGACCCGGTTTACTTGAAGCGTGTCATAATGTCAGATGTGGCTCTGTTAAAAATGGTGAAGCATACGAGCACAAATAGCTGCATATCACTGCGGGAGTTATTGGGGTTGGAAAAGGATCGAAAAGAATTGATGGGTTTATTCAAAGGCTGGGTTTCTGGGGATGCTATAGTTGTCATAGATGCGTGTGTTTTTCTGGTTGATGACGATATTGATATTCACTCTAAATTGCTGGATTACTTTAGAGACTGAGCTGTAGGTATGTGTCATATTTCATCCTTATTAGCGAATACCAGTGTTTCTTTCCGTCTTATTATCTGGGGGTGCATACATAATATGGCGATGTTTGTTTGTGTGCTGTGATATGGTGCTGCATTCAGAGCACTGGGTTTAAACGCCGGATAAAACTGACGTGAGTCGATCGCCCAAATAGTATATAGCTGTGTTACTCTGACTCTCCGACACGGGTATCGTGTCAGATACGGCTATTTTGTGCAAATTTTTTTAATTTTTTGGTCTACATTGAATTGTCGAACTATCGTGTTGGATACGGGACACGGCCGCTAAGTCAAGTGTCGGAGTAACATAGTTATATAGATAACGAAAATTTGATTTAACCCATAAAAAGTAATCTTTAAAGTACCCTACACACAAATGGACCGTAAATTGGGAATATGAGTTGAGCTTTTGAGGTAACGATTTAACACTCACAACACAATTACCTAAAAAAAACATTCACAACACAAATAGTAAACAATGAATTAAAACCAAATTATTGATTCATGAAACAGAACTTCATAATCAAATGGGGTAGTGTCTTTTGTTTGTGGAAATTTTGAAATAACTGAAGACAAGAGAAAAAAAAAGGTGCTGTAAAAAAAAACAAGAGAAAAGAAATGAAAAGGGTGGTGTGGGGTTTCGAACACGCGCCCTCCTACTCAAAAAGCAGCGGCTTTATCCACGAGTCACGCATGGTTTAGATAAATGTATACATACCTTACTTTCAGCCTTTTTAAAATATATAAAAAAAACGGAACCGACATGCGCACCCCCAGGTCCGCCACTAATTCAGAGCCACCAAAAAATCACACGAATCGTAGCCCTTGTTTGATGCTTAATGACATATTTGCGCAACTGGGTAACGTGGCACGAGATTTAACTGGGTTTGGGTTGAAGGATTCGTGGTCTGTTTACATGTGACACGAACCCGACACGACCAATGTGTGTGCCAGGTCTAGGTGTGTCCAAGTGTCTGTTATATATGGGTAGGCTATCTGAGTCTTTTACATAGCAAGTTGAACAGCTGATACGGCGCTTAATGGCCCTTGTTTAATAACATGATGGAAAACTGGAACTGTGGCATTCCTATGTCTTGTGTTTGTTAGTACAATAGATTCAGTTAATTTCATTTGAATTCATTGACTATGTTTTGCTGCCTGCCTAATGCCTACCCCTAAATTAGGCCTCTTCCTAAAGACACATGAGTAATTTTTTTTCTTTTACAGACAGGAGGGTTGGGAGATGTTGTTGGCTGGTATCGTACTAGTACTACTGGCGGCTTTCCCACCGAGACTGACATCTCCACACAAATGCGCATCCAAAAGTTCAAGGGTTCATCATTTGCTATTGTTATTGACGGGGGCACCACCGTTGACATCCTTTAAGTGCGTGTTCAAGCTTTCAGGGCATATCCAGAAGGCTATACGTTTCCAGCTCACATCAATCGCAAAAGGAATAGGCCCGATAGATCTTTGGAAGTGTTCCCACACTTGGAAAAGGTTCCCCCACAGTCCCTTCTAACCTTTTCCTCTGCCTTAAACTTGTGTTTATATGTTTGCCACGACACTTATGTTTCTTTTCTGTGTGACAGCGCTATCCCTTGCTCGTCACATATTTCAAGAGTTCATTGGGTAGCGACGATGCCTGGGAAAATTTCTGGAAGCATCTCATCTCCACGCCGAAAACACCGGGCAAGACTATTGATCTGGAAGTTTCAGATGGTACTTTTTATGTTTGAGAATGTTGTTTGGTCAATTCTTGGTCCATATCATTTTTGAAACATATGTGATATCTTGCCATCCTTGCGTTATTAGGCTAATTCTTAGCGTCATAAGTTCTAACATGTTTTCCGGCCTTTGTGTAGAAAACAAGGAAAACTTGGAAGGTCTGCTTGAGGTATTCCTTTGAACTTCCTACGCACTTGTGTTCTGTTTCTTTAAGGCTGCCGAAGTTACAACTTATAGCTCACGTGGCTCTTTTTTTTTTTTTTTTTTTTCATGAATAATAAAATTCAGTACTATGTCGTGAAAAGAGAGTTTACCAAACAATATAGCTCACCAACGGAGGCAACAATAGGACTATACGTCAAATTGGTGAAAGATGTTGGCAGGTAGAGATGTCTGCTATGCTTGGCATGGATTTTGATTTTGTCTCCGGTTATGTCTTTGCTTTTCATCAATTTGTTTGGTTTTTTTATGATGTGGTTGAATTGGATTTGTAGTTCTGAAAGCGGAAGCAATATTTCTTCACCTCAGAAATCGTTCTTCCATGCAACGCTGACCCAGGATCAAGCTATGAAGCTGGCAGGTTTAGTTCATACTCATCTTTGCTGCTACTCTAATTGTACTTCCTCTATATACTTGGAAGGCTAATGTTTTAATGTTTTCTGACGATTTGGTGCAGATCACGAGTGTGTGGCAGCTATAGGGGCATTGCCTCGGAATTGCTATTCCGAAATGAATTTCGCATAATCATATGTATAATTTAAGGGATTGCCTCTGAACTGCTAATTAATTTCGCATAATCATATGTATCTTAAGCCGTATCGTTGTTTTGGCCATTGTGCATCGACTGTGTTATTTAGTTTACAGACTGTAATTATTATGGATGACTGTCATTATTATTGTTATCAAGTTTCTTTTTCACATTTATGTGGTTTAACATTCACAAGTTGAATTTGACTTTGTGGGAAACACTCATCTCTTAAGACGGGCATAACAAATGGAGTATTCGATTTTGGGCAACAATTAGTAGCAGCTGTTTGGTTTTGCACTGTTATTATTTACAGTCATTTGTTAGGTCGAAATCTCTTGAATCGCAATGTAATGTCCAGATAGCTCATGTAACACGAAAGAAGAAGAGTAATACTCCCTTTGTTTTGTTTTACAAGTTTTAGAAAACTTAACAGTTACTCTATCTTTATCTTTATATGGTGCTTGTCAATTACGTCTTTCAAAACACCTTTCTTCTATTAAAACACAAACATTTAGAGTCATTTGGTGAAGCCAAATTATCATGTACACAAGGGCCCACTAACTTTCTAACTTCATTTAATTAAAATACACCTTCTAAAATATGATTAATATTTACAAAATGATTTATGCATTAAATTTTTTATTTCCATATTTACGAATAATTTCAATGAAAATTTAGTACACATTTGTTTTAGGATCATTAGTTTTTTACCAAATATAAATTACAATTTCATTTTATATATTATTTTCCCTATTTTTACACAAATTAGTAAGAAAATACTCATGTAACTAAAAATACTCTCCTTCAATTAAAGTATGATATAATCGTAAATTGGTGTTTATTAGTCATGTTAGTTTTATTGGAAAATAATATTAATAATAACAAAGATATACTTATAAATTAAATATATAATATATTTATAACCATAACAGGCCAGTTTGCAAAATTATATTTTAAAAAAATCAACAAATTAAATTACAGTTTAATGAAGTGAATAATAATTGGTGAGAAACTATCGATTTATTAAATATTCACTTTATTAAAATGTAATTTATTTTAACACAATCAAACGGGTTAATTTATAATATTGGTTGCTTGATTTAAGGAAGAAAAAAATTAAATGGACCCACTACCTTTCCTTCTAATTAATTAGTCTCTCTCATCATAACGCACATCACATTTAATTCCACTTTTCTTCTACAATTTTAGTGATTTTAAATTTAATAAAAAACCATACATTATACAATTACTTTGCATAAATATTACTCCGTATTATATGACTGATACAATATGAACATCCAACAAATTCGTATACAACCTAACCGTCCAAAAATTACAAATTGCAAATAATAATAATAAGAAAATCAGCTTGTGACGTGAGACAATGGGACAAATGGGAGAAGGATGTAAGATATCGTCACAAGTTTGTGACTGTCACAAGTAAGGACGGGTTGAACTTAAATTATACCTACGTCGAATTACCGCTGATTATTAACTTATTTATATTGATATTTTACTACAATAGACAATAACCCTTATTTATATGCTCATATATCCAATAAAAACGCATGTTATTGCAACCCGTGCATTTTTTGCACGGGTTTAAAACTAGTAAACATAATAAAGACTTAAAAATTTCATAAAGAACTCTTACATAGTTAGATTGATGATAAATGGTATAAAAATTGTCAAAAGTATTAAAAAAAGTATTATATAAAAAAATTTATTGGATTTTTGCTTAACTTGAATAACACATCAAGTTGTTGATTATACCATACTCGTGTAATCGTGTTGTTTAGGATCACATACGGGCACTCTTATCCAAATTAAAGGTTACATTCATATTTAGTCAATCAAACTTCATTCTAAAATTTGTTCATAAATAGTGCTAAAAAAATGTATTTGGGACGAAACTTATAAATATATATTCCTTATTATAAATATATATATTCCTTATGAAAAATTTATATAAAATTTAAATAATATTTTTTAAAACAAAGAGTCACGTATATCATGATAGTTACCGGGTATCATTCGTAGTGTAATACCTTTTCACACATGTACCGGCTAAATAAACCTTATCTATTTATATATATTGTGATATATTGGATACGTTTTCACAACATTATATATTTCTCAAAGTTTCAAAAATTACAAAGTAGTCGCGATCTCATTTTAAGTTCATAATCGAGAAAGTTATTTACGGCCACACCTATTACTTTCGATATCTATTTATATATATTGTGATATATTGGATACGTTTTCACAACATTATATATTTCTCAAAGTTTCAAAAATTACAAAGTAGTCGCGATCTCATTTTAAGTTCATAATCGAGAAAGTTATTTACGGCCACACCTATTACTTTCGATCAATCAGTGAGCCGGTATAAGTGTAATATTAATGAAATACGAAGTATATTTGTAAGAGATAAGAATTTATAATGCATAATAGATTATAGTTCACAATGTAATCTTTATTGAGTTATGTTCTTAATATACATGAAAAATTCTCTTAAAAATACGACATAATGCTTATCCTTGTCGTTTCGATCTTCCAAATTTAACCCTGTATGTACCATGGCTTATGAATAATGAGAGCATACAAATACAAAATATTGAAATATAGAATTATTTATGCATGAAATATTATGGTAGATAGTTGACCAAATAAGATCATTTTTTTTTTGCAAATTTTGTAGAGCATATCAAGTAAGTGAGCGTTGCTTTGTTAAGCCATAACTATGAAGTTAAGTTAATAAAATTTACATTTAAACTTGGATTGGTTGATTTACATTCTGAATTAAAATAAAATCTGTTTTTTGAACGTGTGCTCTAAGGCCATGGGAATATATCATCATAAATTGATTTGCTAATTCATTTTTTACCCTATTTAATTATATATTCATGTTAATCTTTCAATTTTCATAAAATGATAAAACTTAAGTTTGTTTCAATTTTCATTTTTTTCTAAAAATTAAGTCGTTAAACATTTATGACGTCTCACATATACATACATATGTTAATCAAATGCAATTTTTGTCAACAGAGAAGAAAAATGGTATTACTACGAACTGTTAGATTGTGGGGAGTAGATGATTTGTATCTTTATTACAAACTGATTTTGATTCTTATCTTTCTTTCTAGCAAGTATGCAGTACAAATTTAGATGTAGACAATATGTGCAAAAACAAAAATTGAAGCACGCAACTGTAAATACTCCGCGGTAAATAAATAATTGCAAAATATTTTATGGAGTTTATTATGGAGTACTACCATAATAACCTTTTTTCAAAAACCTTATGTATTTTGTATTATAACTAAAGTTGACATATTTGACTAAAATGATTAATAGATTAATTAATTTTGCCAATATTTTAGGAGATATTATTGGCAAGTTTTATAACTTTGTATATTTTAGGAGATTTGTGGTATTGATTAGCTTCAATTCAAATTCAAATTAAATTAGATTAATAATTGGTAAGAATGGGTAATTGCTAATACTCATAGGCTAAATAAAATATTTCTAAGCAATTGAGGTTATGACACATGTCAACTTATTAGGTAATCGGCTTCAGCTTTAATATTATATATGATATATATGATATGATGGTATGAGATTTGTGGGATTGATTAGCTTCAATTCAAATTCAAATTAAATTAGATTAATAATTGGTAAGAATGGGTAAGAATTGCTAATACTCATAGGCTAAATAAAATATTTCTAAGCAATTGCGGTTATGACACATGTCAACTTATTAGGTAATCGGCTTCAGCTTTAATATTATATATGATGATATGATGGATTACGTTTCTAAATTTGTTATCGTTGTATTATTTATAATTGAAAATAACTCATAATTATTTATTTTTAATTTTTAGATAATTACTAATACTCTCTTCATTCTATTGTTTTTTCCTACTTACTCTAATATACTACCTCATATCTAATCCATTAGTAAACGTCTACTTTTGGGTGATTTTCAATGCGATACTTTGAACATCTTTTTTGTTAATTATAAAAAGTCAGTTGAATCTACGGTTTTTCTAATGTGTGCCCTAAGGCACACATTAATAAGCTAAGTATGGAATGATTCATGAAATATTCTCATTAATTAGGGCACACGTTAGAAAAACCGTTGTATCTAAGTAACTTCCTCAAGAAAAGATTCGATATCATTTTTAGAAGAAATTGAATCCGGTAATTTTTTATTATTCATTGTATCAAATCATGCTTTTTACATCAATTAATTTAGTGTAAAATTAATTAGAATCATTGATTTTGAATCATGCATTTGTTAATGCAATTGAGATAAATCGTATGATGATTTTAAGTTTCTGCATTTTGATTTATTGGAACCGCAGCTCTCCCCAATGTCCAGCTATCCACGTGGAAGTTTAACTTAATTAATCCGACTACGGAAGACAACTATAATCAACTATAGACAGACAAGATAAAAGCCTCACCTGCTGATTATGATCACGGTTTGCACGGTTTCCATAGTTAACATTTATGTAAATTATAATAAAGGAAGAGTCTAGGGAGTTCGGGTCACACATGCAAATTATCTAAATGCTCAAGTTAAAGTAGGAAATTGATAATAACGATAATTGTTTAGGCTAAAGACACATATCTCTCGATATTAGAATCAACCATAGATCGGGTCCTAACGAACTCTCGCTTTGGCTAGGTCGATCTACTAACACATGCTTAGTCTAATTTAATTCTGTGCCTCTCGACTTATAGAAAGAATTAACGAATTTAATCAAGGATTGTGATCAATAATCAAATACTAACAATACAATGCAAGCATGTGATAGAAACAACTATTTGATATCATAACATCTCATTTCAACGATTGCAAATATTATTTATGCATGGCTTCCCTAATTCCTAGACAAAGTAACTACTCTTGCATAATGATAACTAATCTAATGACAAACGATAAAGTAAACATGATAACTAACTAATAATGAAAATGACAAAGGAAATAACAAAACAATACAAGAAACAGAATTACCTCAACAAAGGAAATAAAACATGGAATTGAAGAACACAATGGAACCAAATAACTTGCAAATGAACTTGTAATATATATTGAAGTACTTAAAGGAATTATTTGTAACAACTAATGAAAACTAAACTATTCTCAACCTAATCTAATGACTAATGATATTATGTAAAAGAGTGTTTTTAGAGTGCAGAATGTTGTCCAAGATACCCCTAAGTGTCGAAGTCCCTCTCCTTTATATAGGGAGAGGGACTTGAAACGGATGCAACTTACAGCACCCCAACCCCGATCGGAGAATGGGAACCCTGATCGGGGTTTTACTAATCAGGGTACATTTGCTTAATGACTCAATTAAATGCTTGAGGATTCCTATGATATGCCTTTAAGCTCCTTAATTCTCCCGTTAATTGAATAGTTTAGCATCCCATGAGCATCCAAAGAGCATCCCTATGTTGAGTTGTGGACTCCTTAGTTTGGACTCCATTTTGGTTTCTCATTTGTACACCAAACCATTTCACAAATCTTTATGCTTGGGCTTGTCATTTCTCATAGTACTTTCCATGGTCCATATTGCTTCCATTTAGCTTAGTGAACTTTGATGCTTGCTAATGTGCTAGGAAAAAGGCTCTAAATGCTTAGATTCCTACAAAATGTAATAAACACAAGCAATACACCTCAAACACTGAAGTAGCTCACAAACACATTAAAAGAAGTGTAATAATCAAATAAACCGAGCTAAAATAGGGAGTTAAATTATATATAAAATGGACTCATCATTATGCTACTTATATTGTTATGGACGTAGCTATCATATTAATAGTAAACCATGTAAATTCTTGTTTTTTCATAGTCTCAACATGCTTCTGCGTACAACAATTGACATATAAGCTAGGTTAATTGATCTGGGGAGATGATGACATAACAGTTAACTACAAAGATCGACATACTTACCGGAAGAAATAATTTTGGATATAGGGAGATAAAGATGAGGGCTTTGCTTTAGCAGCGGTGTATTTGGAGACCGTTGACGCCGGGTTTCTCAACGAAGGTGACAAAAACTGTCGCAGGGGATGTGGCGGGTGCTGACTCATCAGTGATGTGAATATCACTCGTTGTATATGGCTATTTAAACATAAATTTGAGTCTAACGATGAACTTGAGCGGCACAAAGCGTGTCTTGTTGTTAATGGCAGGTCCCAAGAAGTTGGCATTGATTGTGACGAAACGTTCAACCCTATCGTGAAACCCGCTACCATTCGCACTATGCTCAGCATCGCCGTCTCAAAATATTGGCTGATACACCAACTAGATGTGAAAAATGCCTTCCTACATGGCCACTTGAATAAAACTGTGTATATGCACCAACCCTCTAATTTCCGCAACAATGCACGACCTGATCATGTCTATTTGCTCAAAAAATCACTCTTTGGTGTAAAGCAGGCTCCCCGGGTATGGTATCATCATTTTGCCTCCTATGTTGCAGGTATTGGGTTCGTGAACAGTCACACGGACCACTCATTATTCCTCCTACATACAAGTTCCGACACTGCATTTCTTCTTTTGTATGTGGATGATATTATTCTTGTCACTTCGTCTGATGCTTCTTCGTCTTTCTATTATTGCTCGCCTTAAGTCCGAATTCTCCATGACAAATATGGGTTTGATCAGCTATTTTTTGGGCATCGCGGTGACTCGATCTAAAGGAGGTTTATTTTTGTCTCAACATAAATATGCTGAAGAGATTTTGGCTCGTGGTAATATGAGTAATTGTAAGCCATCTCACACATCGGTCAACACGCACTCTAAACTTAGTGCTTCATCTGGCCTCTCAATCTGTTTCCGACCCAGGTAAGTACCGTAGTCTCGCTGTGCAGTATCTTACTTTTAATCGTCCGGACATTGCTTATGCGGTACAACAAATTTGCCTACATATGCACGATCCTCGCGAGCCTCATTACGCTGCCTTGAAACGTGTGATTCGTTATGTTCGCGAAACCGTTGATCACGGGTTGTCTATTCAACCATCCTCCGTCGGTTCTTTGACTGCCTATTCTGATGCCGACTGGGGTGGTTGTCCGGATACGCGTCGATCCACATTGGGTTACTGTGTTTATTTGGGTGATAATATTGTCTCTTGGTCTTCTCCAGTGAGGGCGAGTATCGTGGGGTGGCTAATCCAGTTGTTGAAGCTTGTTGGTTACGGAATATGCTTCTTGAACTTCATTGTCCACTTTCCAGAGCCACTATTGTTTATTGCGACAGTATTAGCGCAATTTATCTTTCCGGTAACCCCGTCAATCATTAACGAACCAAGCACATTGAATTAAATATTCACTTTGTTCGTGAGAAGGTTGTTATTGGTCACGTCCAGGTCCTTCCTGTTCCCTCTCGCTACCAGTACACTGACATCTTTACAAAGGGTCTCCAACGTGCCGCCCTCTTTGACGATTTTCGCTCCAGTTTCAACGCTCGACCTTCTACCGTTTCGACTGCGGGGGTGTAATTGAATATGTAATATTCTTATTAATATCGTTGACATTATATGTATTGTAGATATTTTATGTGAGCTATTACTGTAATCATAGAAGACATGCTAGGTGTATATATACGTTAAAAAAGAGGTAACAGATGCGCCTAATAGCCATCTTACTTTGTCGAGAATATTTTTACTATTATCTTATAACTTTTTTTTTAAAACAATAGATGAATTTATTGCATGTATTACTTTCTTTGTAGTAATAGTTATTATGAATTTGTGTGCGTTATATCGTGTTTGAATGTATTTTTCATTTGATTGACATTGGCTTAACCAAATTGATTGTAAAAAGGATGAATCCTAGTTTTACTCGATATTGGTTTAAATTTTGAAGTATGAATACGAGAAAAACACTTTAAGTAAACTGTTTATTTTGAAAGTAAGAAGATGTTGTCCTACTCAAACTTCATTTTTACAATGCAACTAACTGATCAGTTTGGTACTTATCTAGGGGTTTCTATTGATCTTCCTCGTAAGAAAGCTCAGGTTTTTGCTCCTATTATTGATAGGCTAACGTCTAAGGTAGTGTCCTGGTCTTCTCTTCATCTCAGCCAGCCATGTAAGCTCCTGTTCATCAAATCAGTTCTTATGGCTTCTCTTAACCATATTTTTGCTGCTATTCCCTTTCCCCAAGAGTGTATGCCAGAAAATTGATTCTTTAATTGCAAGCTTCTGGTGGAGGCCGGAAGGGACCTAAGACCAGGGGTCTACATTGGCTCCCTCAGTCAGTTTTGCATAGGCCCCGGCTTCTTGGTGGACTTGGGATTAAGTCCACCTCTTTGCTAAGCCAGACATTCCTCTTGAAATCTCATTGGCGAATTATTAGCTACCCCTTTGAAATTTTACATAAATATTTATCGCCAAAATATAAGAAGGATCTGTCTATATCCCTCTCTCAAAGTCCAAGGTTTACCACCCTTCTTATTGTTGGACGGGTATTTGTCGAGCAACAACGACAATATCTGACGGCTATGTTTGGAAAGTAGGGAAGGAGAAAGATATATCGTGTCATTTTGATTCTTGGATCAATGGAAAGGCTCCAAAACCTCGTCTCCCAATGGCATCCCATACCATTTCTTTTTCCGAGCTAACCCTGCTGGATGGAAACTGGAATCCTTCTGTTGTGTTTAGGTTTTTTTAGCCTTGCTGCGCCAAAGAGATTCTTACCATTGAATCTCCCAACAAAAATTCAGATGATTTTATTTATTGGAAATACATTGAAGATGGCAAGTATACATTGAAGTCTGGAAACAGTAGGCTCCTAGAGACTAGATATCCTTGCCAAGATAATAGTATGGATTCCTTTCCATGGAAAATTGCTTGGTCGCAACATATATCTACAAAATTTCATATCTTCCTTTGGCGACTTAATCATGAGATTCTGACATGTTTATCTGCTCTTTCAAGGCGTGGAATTCCCTTTCAAGATACTTGTGTTCTATGACACGGTAACCGGGAAACTCTGGAGCATCTCTTTCGTTTTTGCCCAGTTTCCCTTCGTGATTGGCGTTCTTCTCATTTGGGTATTGTGGCATCTTCGAACTCTTTCATAAATTTTAAGAAATGGATCTCTAACTTTGTGGTTTATCTGCATAAGCGTCAAACTTCGAGTTTCAACCCTCTACTGTATTTCCAATGTGTTCTTCTGGCTATTTGGAAGGCAAAGAATGTAGTCACTTTTGAAGGCTCCTCTGTTAATCCTGGGAGTATACTCACTATGGCCTTCAGCTTTTTACTATCCACTCACAAAGACAACCTTGTTTCTCCCATCGACCTTAACGATACCTTCTATCCTACATTGATGTGGGTGAAATCTTTATTCACTCCGAAGATCGCCCTATTCACATTTCCACAGGCATTCGAAGACTTCCCACAAGAATTTGTTTTCTTATATTTCTTTTGCCTCACAACTTTTTCCTTACCAGTTCGGGCCTCATCAAGATTCGCAGCCTACCCACAATCTCACTGAGAGTCTACGACCAAGCTGATATCTGCCAATATATCTCATGTCTCTTTTACAGTGACATCCAAAAAATTATCTATTGTTCTGGCATCTTCTTCGCCAATACCCATCCACCTTTTTCACTGTTTGACAGAGATGCGTCTTTCCTTCGTCAACAATATTTTTGGTTTGTAAGTTTATATACTAGTACTTTGTAAGGACGTTTTATAATTTCTCCTTTATTAGAATTCCAGTCTACCTTTGTAAAAAAAAAAAAAACTTTACATATGTAAGTATTAGGATAACAATGAAATTCTAATCCAGCCCTGCAAATTTAACGTGGAAAAATCAGTCAGCTTATGTGATAACTATATACGCATCTGGTCAACCTTTCAGCCCCTGCGTGACTTATGAATAACAACGCATTATTTAGAAGGACAGAGGGGTAAACTGACTCCAATATCATTTGTCATAAAAAACTCGAATCTTGATTTCACAAGAGGTGTAACAGGCACACAATTAGTCTTCACAAAAGTATTACCTAATTTTATTGCATTACCCTCAATTTTGCTGCATGAGTAAGAGATTATTACCTAATTGGACTGTTTACTTTATGGGTCATAAGATGCTATCCTACTCCTAGTACAATCCTATTCTTAATAATACTAGTAGTTGTCCCGCACGCGGAACCCAGATTACTTATATCTCTTTCATCCAACACATGTCTTTGTAATCTTACTGTTGACTTTTAAGAATAAATTAGCATCGTAAATAAGTGAGGACTATGCTCTGTTACCAACAAGCAAAGGCGACACATAGTTTGGTGATATAGGTTATAAGTTTTGTCATTAAAGTAGTCGATCTAACAATTAAACATATTTAACATCTAAAGAAAGGCAATGAGAACAATAGCTAGCTGTAGTACTATTATAGGCGAATAACAAGAGTTCGAAGTATAGTGGAATGATATGACAAAAATTACACTCATGTTCGTGTGCTCTAAGAGAAATGATCATATAATTCCATCTTCATTTATTGAGTACATAAGTCCTCATCCAAGCTATTGAATCAAGAGGAGGAGGGGCTAGGATTAAAACAAAATGGAAGGCTAAAATTGTGAGACACACACAATCTAATCTCATTCAAACCCAATACTTAAACCCTTCCCCCACACTTTTTCTCTCATTTTTCAGAACTTTCACTCTCTCTACCTCCTTTTATCTCATCAATCATCTCAAAGAAAACCCCCCCAAAAAAAAAAACAACCCAATAAACCCTTCCACCGGAAAACTCCACCGCCGCCTCACTTGGCCCACCTCCATCTTCTCCGTCTCCTGCCTCATCATCTCTGTTCGTGATAGTCCATACACCTTAATTAGACTCCTCTAATTATTTACTAAATTACTTATTAATTTAGTTTATAATGATCTATGTAACATGCATGCAAATATAAAGACATTTATATAAAGGAAGAAATTTCCTCACATTGATATGGAAAATATAAGGGCACAACAAGAACTCCTTCTTGTTGTTCTTGAGCTACAAATATGGATGAACACATGTAATCTCCAAAGTAGAAGATCTCCTCTAAGTTGCACCAAGATTAACCCAAATAATCTACCCTTATTATTAACTAGATAATAAGATAGATATAATACTACTAATATTATGACTATATTACTACACTAGTAATACTTAGTAAATATTAGTATATGAGATTTTTTAGTGAGAGGAAGAATTTTAGAGAGAAGTAAACAAATTGCACAAAATGAAGTAAGTAGAAAAATGAACACAAATGCTCATTTTAAAGGCCATTTGGCCGGATTATGTAGTCCACAATTGGACTATTATTTTGTTCAATTTGATCACATGCATTAGAGTGGAGTATTGTAGAAAAGATGATGATTGTTTTATACTTGTTATGTCACTTTCAAAAGCTAACTAAAGAGTTACAACAAGAACAACAATCATCACCATTCTAACTACATCATAACCGGCCATGTTGGCCATGTTGGATCCATTTTGATTTTTGATATTTGTCTCACAAATACTTATTGATCATATGGTTAATTATCTTGTATAATTAAGTGTTAATTTGATCATATAACAATTATATGACTCAATTAAATAAATAATATGTACTTAACATTTTAAGTAATATTTTACCATTATATCAATATATAATGGGTCCCACAATGCTTAGGTAATTTATTTTACAACTCCTTGTAAATATAATTAACTAATTACCTCTATCTCAAAACCTCAACTAATTTAGTAATTTAACGATTAATTTCTAAGTTAAATCTTATTTAATCGTATTAAAATAAGATATAAATTTATTAGTCAATTATCGCATAATTGAAAAGTAAACTTAATCGAATTTGAGTTCTTAACTCAATTTCTAACAATTAACTCTCGTACATATCGAATATATGTAATGTACTAATTCACTGTATCGTATACAAATAATTAGTTACTATTTGGATTTCATCCTTTAGGTGTGACCGAAAGGGATCAGTTGATCACCGCCGTCAAACGACAATAACGTCAAACTCTAGTCAGCCAACCGTTATTGATTTACGTTAATCAACTGACTAATCATATATATAGTCAATAAATATCCCAATTATATTCCTTATGTTGGACCAATTTGATAGTTTTGATAATGACATATGTTTACATAATAATATGTTTTACTCGATATATCATATGCGTGTAATTGTGTGCTTTAGTCTTATTATAGATAGCAACAATTATGAGAAGAAAGATCAAAGTTAGGCATAACTTTGATAAAGTCTGTGAGACAAAGTTATAACAACTTCAGGAATAACTTTGGAAGTGAATATGGAAGTTATAGCTAACCAGGCATAAACTTAAAGGGAAAAATCGCTTCAAACAAGATCTACATCAAACTACACAAAAGACTCGAGATTGGAGGGTCTTTGTGATCAAGATGAAGAGCTGATCCGTCATACTGAAGATCTTTGTGACAGATTAGATAGTATAGTTCGTCATTCTGTAACTATTCCATTCGAGAGATTTTATGTTCAAAAGTTATAGCTTTAGTCTATGACTTTGGATGATAAAATATTGATGCATGATTTTGGAAATAAAATGTTTTGAAATGCTTTCAAAAGTGAAAGAGTATTTTTATATATTTATCAAATTATTTTAATAGAGAATATATTTATGAGATTCTATTGGTTAGTAATACAACTTTTGGGTTGTCATGCTACCTAGGGTTTCTAATATATTCTATCTCAATTTGTTGTTAACCTAATTAGCCCACCTAGTGTTTGAGCCATCTAGGGTTTCGTGTAAACCTAGTTTGTGCCACCTAGGGTTGCGTGCCTCCTAGGGTTTCGTGAGCTAGAGGATTTCGGCCAACCTAGGTTGTTTCCTTAGTTTACCTAATCTAGGATTCTACTATATCTTTACAACAATATTTTGAGATATAAAGATAAATATATTTCTATAAGATAAACCAAATAATATTTTGAGATAAAGATATTTCTAAAAGATAAGTAAATATTATTTTATGATAAGATAAGTATCTTTATTAAATATTATACTAGGGTTTTAGATCTACTATGATTCTTCTACTATAAATACTCATTCACATACAAATTGTAAAACACACGAAATACACAACATATCACACGGCTATTATTTTACTTGTGTTGTTTTTCCAAAATCGTTTTAAAGAAAACCTTTGAGCAAATATTTATTATTTTTAGAGTTTGTTTTTTAAAAGAGTCGTGCATCAATTATTATCAATCACTTGAGTGAAATACGTTATTCGATAATAGTACATCATTATAAGCTTACAATTCTTTAACGGGAATTTGTGTGAGTTATATTGTACTTTCTTATTAGCGTAAGATAGTATAGAGTATTTAGCGATACTCACCTTGAGTTATAATCCTAGTGTCATTATACGAGTGGGTTGGTAATTTTGTATCCGTAGAAAGGTACTAAAAATTATTAATCGAGAATAGTGGACGAGGTGCAACGTGTGAAACTGAAACACTTCAAAATCGTGCTGTGCCTCTCTCTTATCTCTTTACTTTTCGTTATTTCGTTATTCGCGCTTACTTTGATTAATTGATTAGTTGATTTTAATTCATAAGATCAAATAATTAATTACATATCATATAAATCGAATAAGTGGGGCTAGTTTTTAATACTCAATTCACCCCCCCCCCCCTCTTTCGTATTCGATCAATAGACTCTACACCTTAATAAGATTTATCATGTGGCGCACTATTGTGGAGGACACCTACTCCAACAATCTCCCACTTGTCTGACACAAGTGTGCGTCACCGATTCTCTTGTCTCTTTATCACATCTCCCACTCAACGCAAGGTGTCTTTCAGGTCGCACTTGCGATTGACAAAATCTAGAGTGGTTTTCTCGATAGGGAGAGTAACTGTCTGACCGGAAAATCTACCATAGATCTCTTTCCGAGCGTGGCCACGCATTTACAGTAACTTCTCCTCGAGTGGCCTAAAGATGTTTTTACCCAACGTGGGTGGACAATTCCTGTTGATCCATCTACTCTGTATGATGCAGATCACCATGATCCAGAAGAAGTCCATCGGCCTCCTTTTACGGCACGACCTAGAACATCAACCAAACCAATCGGAAACTGCACCGACTCAGATAGACGGTCGCCAGTCAAAAGAATCGACTTATAGGAATAAGATAGAAGACCCTGCCACGACCAGACATCAAATAATTGATTTAAGGGTCTCTACAATGTTACTGTCCGACAGAGTGTCATACAGTCTGTCTATGTAAACGACCTGTCATCTCCATGACCCCATGGTGCTGAACCAACCATCGATCGACTTACAATCTAGTCATTTCGAGACGTCACCTCATTGAGTGACTAGGGATAAAATACTAAGTCATCCTGTTCACTTGAATGGGTTTTCAACCCTTTTTAACCAATTCGGGATTAACAAAGTATTAAAATTTAGTCAAACTAAATAAAGGAGTTTTGAATGAAACTCTAACAATGAATGCGATTATCAAATATTTGGAAAAATTGATACGCTATCAATAATTTCATATCTTATAATCTTTAGCAATTCAGGTACATATTTCAATCCCCATTGAAATGACATGACTATCATGTTCAGCCTGCAAAAAGCATGGCTAATGGATTAGCAATCCTTGCATCTTTCCTATCGTTCTGATTGCTATTTCTCTTTGTCTACGTAATCTCATATTACATAAAACTTTCTGAGTACATGTCTAGGTTTGAATCTAAACTTAGGACTCTTGGCCTAAAGGTAGCTCCCACTGTTTTACCAGTATAATGGAATAGGATATACAGCTATATGAACTATTTCTAGTCCCTCCAATACTGTCGAATCCAAGCTACACTACTACAAATATAGGCAATAACAACGCCCCATCAACAACGCATACTCATGAAAATAAAGAAAAACCGTTGTGGAATGGAAAATTATTTTTCCGCGGAATTTTATTAAACCTAATAACAACGGTGTTAGTTTTTCGAACGTTGTTATTAGTTTTAACAACGGCGTGAACTAAAATAACCGTTGTAAATAAATTTACTAATAACAACAGTTTATTCTATATCCGTTGTTAGTAATTTAGCGCGAAATAATGAAAAGTAATAACAACGGGTATGAAAAACCCGTTGTTATAATGTGTTATTAATTTGGCGCATTATTTGGCTTAAATTAATAACAACGGATATGATTTTGTTGTACGTTGTTGTTAGTTGTAACAACGGATTTAACTTTGTTAACCGTTGTAAATAGGTAATCTAATAACAACGGTGAATATGAATATTAACCGTTGTCAATACTTTTAATATAGATGAAAAAAACACAGAACACTAATAATACTGTACTGCAACACAAAAACACAAACACAAAGCGATTATACTGCATCACAAAACCACAAACACTAATAATTTATTGATTTCCTGATCGTCTCTTTGTCATCATCTCCGTCTGCTATTTCTTATTAATCAGGTATTCTAATAATTTTTCTTTATTGATTTCATGAAATTCGTTTATTTGTGAATTAGTTGCCTTATACATTGCATTTTCTGAATTAGTTGGCTTATTATTGAATTAGTTTTAATTAGTTTGATTTTCTGAATTACTTGGCTTACTATATATACTACGAATGTAGATAAATGACTCGAACTTGGATGAATGCTGCGAATATGAGTGACCCAAACTATAAGGATGGTTTAGCTGAATTTTATGAAGTCGTTGCGAACAATTTGAATGGTTCTTTTAGTATTCCATGCCCTTGTGAAAGATGTGGTAATATTAGGTATATGGCTATTCCGGACGTTAAAATTCACCTAGAAAAGTATAGTTTTAGTCGATCCTATACCCGTTGGATTTTTCATGGGGAATCATTAGAGGAAGATAATAATTTTGAAGAAGATGATCTTGAGGTATACGAATGGATAACTGATGATCCCGAGTTTGCCGAGTATGTTGAGTTGGAAGCAGACGAGTTGAATGTTGGGTCTACAGATAATGAAGAAAAAGATGATGAATCAAATGCTTGTGAAGATGAAAACATTAATTTGGATGACCTTGACAACATGTATGAGAAGTTGTGTGAGTCTGAAGCGCCTCTATACCCTGGTTGTAAGTACACAAAGATGTCGGCTGTGGTGAAGTTGTATAATATCAAGGGGGCAAATGGGGTTAGTGACACATGTTTCACTAGTTTATTAGCCTTGATAAACGACATGCTTCCAGATGGTAATGTTCTTCCCGTTAAGACATATGAGGATAAAAAACTAATTAGAGGGGTGGGTATGAAATATGAGAAAATACATGCATGTCCAAATGATTGCGTATTGTATCGAAAATTATATCAAAACTTAACCAATTGTCCGGTTTGTTTTGAGTGGCGTTATAAGGATAAGGAAGGGATCCCGGCTAAGGTGTTATGGTATTTTCCAGTGATACCAAGATTCATACGGATGTTTGCGAATAGCAATGATTCAAAAATGTTAACTTGGCATGAAACTGGAAGAATAAATGATGGGAAGCTAAGACACCCGGCAGATGGTATGCAATGGAAATCGTTCGACGCTAAGTATCCTGATTTCGGCATTGAACCTAGAAACTTACGTCTAGCGCTGTCCACTGAGGGAATGAACCCACATGGAAACATGAGTACCCAACATAGTACTTGGCCAGTAGTGTTGGCAATATACAACTTACCTCCATATGTGTGCATGAAAAGAAAGTACTTGATGTTGTCGTTGTTAATTTCCGGCCCTAAACAACCTGGAAATAATATAGATGTCTATTTGGAACCTCTTTTAGATGATTTGCGAATTTTGTGGGATAGTGGGATAGAAGTATTTGATGCATATAGGAATGAAACTTTCAATTTGAGAGCGATGTTATTGTGTACAATAACCGACTATCCGGCTTATGGCGACCTTTCTGGGCATACGGTGCATGGGAAAGAGGCATGTCCATTGTGTGGGGAGGATATCGAGTCTGAATACTTGAAGTGTTCTCATAAGTATGTGTATTTGGGAAATAGGAGGGGCTTGGATCCTGACCATTGTTATCGCAAGCAGCAGAAAGCATTTAATGGACGTCAAGAACATCGTCAACCTCCTAGAATTTTGAGTGGGCATGAAGTTTATCAGAAAGTAAAGCATATTGAGATAAAATATGGGAAGAAGAACGGCTCTAAATTGTCTACTCGTGGGTATAAGAAAAGATCCATATTTTTTGATAAACTTCCATATTGGCCTGACCTGGAGGTCAGGCATTGCCTCGATTTCATGCACATTGAGAAAAATGTATGTGATAATATTATCAATACCCTCCTGAATGTTCCCGGTAAAACAAAGGATAACGCCGCAGCTAGGGAAGATATGCAAATGATGGGTATTAGGCTAGAGTTGGCACCACAGAAGAGAGGTAATGGTACATTTTTACCGCCAGCAGCTTATACCCTTTCACGGAATGAGAAAAAAGAGTTTTGTGCATGCTTGAATGGAATTAAAGTGCCACATGGTTATTCGTCCAACATCAAAAGCCTTGTGTCGATGCAAGATCTAAAACTCACCGGGTTAAAGTCACATGATTGCCACACTTTGATGCAACAATTACTATCCGTGGCTATTCGCTCCATTTTACCTGAAAAGGTACGATATGCTATTACCAGATTCTGTCTCTTCTTCCAGTCCATATGCGATAAAGTCATCGATCCCGATGATGCGGATTCATTGCAGGACCTCGTTGTCACCTCTCTTTGTCATTTTGAAATGTATTTTCCACCCTCTTTCTTCACTATCATGATTCACCTGACCACTCACTTGGTTAGGGAGATTTTGTACCTTGGGCCCGTGTACTTGAGATACCAGTATCCTTTCGAAAGATTGATGAAAGTCTACAAGGACTATACATCTAATCGGTATCGTCCAGAAGGTTGTATTGCTGAACGTGCTATATTAGACGAAGCTCTTGCATATTGTTACGCTCATCTCTCTCCTGAGGAGTTAATTGGCGTTCCAAAGAATCGTCATAGTGACTGGATGACCGGAAAAGGTATTAGGGGGCGGGTTGAAAAAATTGTGTCACGTGACATGTTACATTTAGCACATACGTATGTGCTAAACAACGAAGATGAGGTGCAACCTTATATTCAACAACACAAAGATGAGCTCAAATACGATCACCCAAACAAGAGCGAGATGTGGATTGCAAACGAGCATAAGAAGACATTTGGAGAGTGGTTTAGGAATGTTGTCTTGGAGTATAAGAATTTGTATGGTGATGACATCTCTCCTAGGTTACTACGTCTTGGGTTAGGTCCAAATGCCAGGGCCACTTTTTTCAGCGGTTTTGCTATTAATGGTTATACTTTTTACACCCGCGAGCAAGATGAGTTGAGCACAATGCAAAATAGTGGTGTGAGTTCTGAATTTGAGGCAATGCACTTTGCTACTTCAAAAGATAAAAACCCTATTTGGGGAAAATGCCTTTATTATGGTGTTATTCAAGAAATATTGGTATTAGATTACATTGATTTCACAATACCTCTGTTTCGATGTAACTGGGTTGATAACAACAACAATTGTGTTCGAAAGGATAAAATGGGATTTACGTTGGTCAATTTGGATAAGGTTGGCAATAATAAGGATGATCCTTTCATAATGGCATCCCAAGCTAAACAAGTGTTCTATATCACCGATCCTATGGATAAGAAGTGGTCTGTTGTACTATCTATAAGGAGTAGACGGGGTGCACCCGATAATGGTGGGGATAATGATCAGGATGTCGTGTTTGAGGGAATGGATCACTCTTCCACTGTATCTTATTTCGACAATGTTGACACTGATCATGATAACATTGAAAGCATCTATATGCGTGATGATCAGGGTGAAGGTATTTGGGTTAACGAAGAAACTATGTCGGGCAAGAAACGTCCCCGATCCTGAGGTGGTATTGTCTTTAGTTTTTCTTAGCTTTGGTCATTGTTGAAGATTCCCAAATTATTTAGCTTTTGGTCATTCATTATACAGTCTCCATGTTTTGGTTTCTGCTGATATTGCAGTGTATAGTGCTTATGATATTGTTGTCTTTGTTGGTTTCTGCTGATTATTATTGCAGTGTATAGTACTTATGATATTGTTGTCTCTAATTATAATTAAAAAAAAAATAAAGGTAAGCAACAACAACGGTTGTTGGAAATATACCCGTTGTGGTTAGTAATAACAACGGTTATTAACCATAAACCGTTGTCATAGTGTTTACTAATTACAACGGGTAGACTACTATAACCGTAGTCATTACTCTATCACAACGGTTTGTTTATAATAACCGTTGTCAATATTTGTAGTAAGGAAACACACAACACTAATAATACGACTGTACTGCAACACAAAAACTCTATCACAAAGCGATCATTTTTCTGTCATCATCTCCCTTATTATTTTTGAATTTGTGAATTTGTGAACTATTTCTTGAATTGTGAATGTCATTTCCTGAATGTCGTTTATTATTTTCACCAATTCAATGTCGTTTATTAGCAAACTTGTTAATGTCATTTCCTGAATGTCATTCAATTCTAATTTTGCTTTATCGATTGAATAGCTTTGAATTGAATTAGTTTAATTACTTCTAAACTTAAGTAAAAAAACAAATTAACTTATCAACATTAATATTATTAAATAATAAGTTCAAACGGCGCCACACACAAAGGGCGCCAAAACAACAACAACCAAACAACCAAACAACTACAACCAAACAACAACAACAAATTAAATTGAGTCCGGGTAAATCTCCCGGATAGCTGCCACCACTAGAGCATATGCATCAATCGGGTCAGCCTCGGCCAGAGCCAACCCTTCCCACTGCTCTACCTGGGTCACTTCAACGAGGTCGACCCAATTTGGCCAACGGTGACGGTCATGTTCGGAAGCCACCCATAGATATGGCCAAGGCTGGTGGTCCGTGCTCTCAATAAAATCTTTTTGCCCA